>JAHWFO010078450.1:166424-178969 GCA_023313115.1 Rhysida immarginata | reverse complement strand
GGGGGGGGGGGGGGGGAAGATCGTGAATCACGAATGGTCACCCAACCAGTGACTAGCCGTGGCTAATGTTTCTTAACTCTACAGAAGTTGTGTTTCAGTGAAAGCCCACCAGGCCACAGCCTCCCCCAACTCAAATTAATTTCAACAACAGAATTAATTTGACTTACTTTAATTTGTTTTTATTGAAAAAGTGATAAGCAAAATAAGTTGCAACTTTTAACTATATTAAATACACTTAAAGATATAAACATAGATACACTGTATATTTTAATGATAAAATTACATTGAAGTAAATGACGTTGACAAAAATTAAGAAAGAACAAAAATAACAACAAAATAATGTAATAAAAAACAAAATTCATAGAAAACCGACAGTTGATTATAATTAATTTACATTTCATTTTAAACTCCATGGAAAACGAATTCCTATTTATTTTGAATTCATAAAAGGCCAAAAATTAAAATTTTCAAGAAATATACGAGGGTTGGGGCATAAGTCATGGCAACTATTTTTTCTTCTTGTAGATATGTGAACGGATCACAAACGTATATGTGTCGTGTGGAAGTTCTGCAGGCATAGTGTGTATGCAGAACAACAGATGGCTCTGTGATAGCTGGTAGTAACGCAGCGAGGGCTGTGAAATCAGTCAGTTGGTGAGTGTCGTGCGAGATGGAAGTAACCCGTGTTGAGCAGCGCGCTTACATCAAAATAGCCGTTCTCCGAGGGAGAAATGCGATGGAATGTCACAGTGAATTAGTGGAAGCCCTTGGGAATAATGCCCTACCATACCGTACAGTAACACGGTGGGTAGGAAAGTTTCAGCAAGGATGTGTGTCAACCAGTGATGAGCAACCGTGAAGGCCATATTGCCGTGTATACTACCGTAATAAATTAGTGTGTTACGATATTTCAGTGCTATTCATTGTCCACACATGTAGTTAACACCTTGTCCTTTCGTCTGTATATGGCACATTTTCCAACCGGACTGGTATCTTCAAGAAAAAAAATAGTTGCCATGACTTTTGCCCCAACCCTCGTATATGTATTTTTACAATTTCTAAGCCGAATAAATTTTATTTTGAATTAAAAGTCATTTTAATAATTTTATGTTTTGGAGATTAAAAATATAACATTATTTAGCTGAGCACGGATAAATTTCTTATAACAGGGCAATGATGTTGAAAATATCCTTAAGCGCCAATCTCCACTTGCAAATGAGCACAAGTTAGTCTTGGATATTTCTTAGCATTCTTCAAGCGTCTACATGTTTTTATAACTAGGAGAATGGCGCTTAAGGATTTTTTTCAATATATTTGCCCTGTTACAAGATATTTCTTATGCTCAACTAAGCAGAGTTTTATTTTTCAGCCTCAAAACATATAAAATTCAATTCCTCGTGGTTGATACAATTCTGCGGGTTGATACAAATAATAGCGATTGTTAACAGGAATTTGAAATAAATATTTAAAAAATCTAGTTGATTAAGGAGTTATTAAACCAGCATACAAGATAAAAGTAAAAAAAATAAAAAAATAAACTCTATTATTTCTGCATCAGACTAATGAAAAGTGTTTTGCAGATATTATTAATCTACCAGGTAAACGTTAAAGTTTTTAATTTTCATTAAGAACTTTGCTTAATTAATCGAAGAAAGTGGCTTTATTTCAATTTTGAAAATAAGCACAATGTAAGTTTAAAATGCTTTTATTTTCATGGTACACCGATAACAATCCTGATCACAGTTTCTTTAATGATGTGAGGGGTTAAAAGATAACTCTTCATTTTTCATTTAATGTAATGAACATAAGAAACTGACAATTTTTTTTAGTTCTACAATTAAACAAACATCACGAGTAAAAGCTTTCATTTTCTTTATAAACATGCAAAAATTCTGAATACGCTTTCATAAAAGATATGTTAAATCAAAAATTAACTTTTTATTTAATAATATCTAAGAAACGGGTCAATTTGAAAGTTTCATAGATAAGCAAATATGTCTTAAATGTTTTTATTTTCATTGTATACATGAAACAAATTCATATACAGACTTAAAATTAACTTTTTTATTTATTGAAATTAAAATGAAGAACGAGAAATAAATTTAATAATGAAATATATTCTAAAAGCGCCTACAATGCTATTTCTATGCTAAGCGAACCCACGATTCCACCAAGCAAGTTACTCAAGTGCATTTAATTAGGCGAATATCTATTTTTCTTCCGTATAAAAAATTTTTTTCTTGACGCCGATAGATTACATGTCATTCATTTCAAGCTTCCCTGTGATCTTGGTGGTTTCCGTTAATTACAGACCGAGAAATAATTAAAAATCTAGAAAAAGTCGTAGCATTCTCCATAGAAACGCAGGTTAAACAGCCGGCGAATTACACCCATGCGTCGGAGGGCGCCACCGTCTGCTCACTACCATCGCTTAGCATGGGAAACGGCGAAGCTGTCCATTCTATGTTATTCTATGGTTTCAGTGTCATCAGCGCTGGTCTTGTACACTCCATCTTCACATATTCCCAAAAGAAAAAATCCAGAGGGTTCGTATTGGGTGAGCGAGAGGGCCAAGGAATTGGCCTATCCCTTCCAATCCATCGTCCTGGAAAGTTCGTATCAAGGCAATGCCTAACTTGCAGGCCCCAGAGAGGAGGTGCTCCATCTTGTTGGTAGACTATGTTGGGCTGCAGTTCTTCCACCTGTGGAATCAGGCAATTCTCCAGCATATCTAGATAGGTTGCAGCGATAATGGTGTCTTCAGCGAAAAAGAAAGGTCCGATTACTCGATCATGCATTAAACCGCACCAAAATGCTAGCCCGAACTTGGGAGGAAATCGAGTTTCGCTTTGACGTCCTTCACGCAATAAATGGGGGCACACTGAAATTTATTAAGGCATGCTAATAAAGTTTTTGAGTTTTTCTTCACGTTAAAATCTGTAATAGTTTTTGAGTAATAAACATGTACAGGGTGAGTTTTTTAAAAGTGGTCTGGCGCGAAATATTGCGCAGAAGTTTTCAAATGACTTGTCATTCATGTGATATTGCGCAGCTGATATTGCGCAAGTGAGAGAGTGGCGTTGGTGTGCATAGTAGTCGTTTGTGCGAAGTGGCGAAATTGGTGTTATCTCTGCAACAGCGCATTTTTATGGTAAAGCTTTATGCACGGCATGGGTCATGGAAACAGTGTGCAGATGAGTTTAAAATTAAGTTTCAAGTTGGTGCTGTGCCTGAAAACCTCCTGCTAAGAGTGCAATGCAAAACTTAATTGCGAAATGGCATGCAACGGGATCAGTACTGAATGCAAAGAAAGTGCGCAAAAGGACGGTCCGTACGACAGCAACCATTGCTGCTGCTGAAGAACACATACTACGCAGTCCCAAAACCTCATCACGGCGGCTGTCTCAGCAACTGGGTTTGTCTCAGTCAAGTGCAATTAAGATCATGAAACAGGATTTACACTTACAGCCCTTCAAAATGACCACTGTGCATCAGTTGCATGACGTGGACACGCTGGCCAAGGTTCAGTTTTGTGAATGGTTCCTGAGCACCACAGCTCCGGAGGTGCTGGAGGATGGTTATGTGTTCATCTCAGATGAAGCGTGGTTCCAACTGTCCGGTTACGTCAACTCACAGAACTTGCGCCACTGGTCTTCCGTCAATCCGCGTGTGTTCATGGAGTCTCCACTGCATCCACAAAAAATTGGGAGTGTGGTGTGCTGTCTCTGCCTGCCGCATTCTCCCTGTGAATAGTGACCGTTATGTCCACAACATCTTCAACGTGTTTGCCGCACAACTTACTGATGACGAGCGTGCCAATGCTTACTTTCAGCAAGATGGTGCCACAGCCCATTCTGTACACGCAACACTTGCCCGTATCCAGGAAGTGTTTCCACCCGAACATGTGATCAGTCGAGGAACAGAACAGCCCTGGCCATCACGGTGTTGCCAGACCTATCGATCTGCGATTTCTTCATCTGGGGTGCACTGAAAGGTGTGGTCTTCCAGAACAATCCGCGCACAGTCGCCGACCTTCAACATAACGTCCAGGCAGCCATTCAGGCCATTCCAGCGGAAACCCTTGCTCGTGCCTTCAGGAACATGTGGACACGCCTTCACACGTGCCTCGAGGTCAATGGAGGACACTTCCAACACCTACTGTAGGTTATTTGCACTAATCTTTGATCATTATCTCTTTTCATGCTCACGTTGTTCACCGGGCCACTTTTAAAAAAACTCACCCTGTATAATACGGGAGATAATTTAGAAACACCCTGTATAACTCCAAACGAAAAAACTGAGCAGCCAAATTTAAAATATCATTTAAGTTTTTAAATTGAAAAATAACTTTTGCGTCACCAAAATCAGTATAATGGGAACATTGAAATTTAATTCAATAATATTCTAACAAGGGAACCCCACATAGCCTTTTTTTTTGCGCGTAAGCAGACTGTGGAAGCGATAGCGTTACGCGGCAGTGGAGCGCTCCGGAAGTGCGCAGAGTTCAACAAACATGGCGGTAAGAAGGAAAAGCAAAATCGTTAGCAGCGGTCGCCAAATATTGCAGTTAGGGCACAAAATCTTAATTTTGCTGTACAATTATTCGTCTGGATATAACTTATAAGATGAGGTAAGCATCCATGAATACTATTTTTATTTAAAATTATAATGCACTGCGATACATACCCCCTCACCAAAGCAACGTATTACTTGACGTTGCACATGAAGTCAGCCCCGTGTTTGATTACCAATTACTTAATAAAATGAAATAATAAATTAAGGAAATGGTTATTAGTTACTCTACACATTTTTTACTGGAAAGCAATTAGCTAATTGTAATAATCTATTTTTAAAAACTAAATTTGTTTAGAAACTTGAGAAGCCATTCAATTGTCGTCTACTGCTGATCTACTTCCATTGATTTCATCTGAAGTGGATTCGTGCGTATTTGTTTAACATTCCATGGAAATATAAGTTACAAAATTAAAAAAATATTTCAAAAGAAAGAAATAAAGGTAGCCTTTAGATCCAAAAATAGATTAATAACATTACTAGAAAACAAAAGAGAAATTATAGAAAAAGAAAAAAGCGGGGTATATGAAATTAAATGCAAAGAATGTAACAAAATTTATATTGGAAAAACTTATCGAAATTTAGAAACCAGATTCAAAGAACATATATATTATATAAAAAATGGACTAAAAAACTCCAAATATGCAGAACACATTCTATTAAGCAAACATAAAACCGGGAATTACGAAGAAACATGCAAACTAGTCTACAAAATTAATAATAAGAGAGAAATAATAATCATCGAAAATTTTATTATTTTTAAGGTAAATAAATTTTATCCACAAGAAATTTTAAATAATGCCGAATTATTAGATAGTAATTTATTATTCAACCAAATACTGAAGGAGGAAAAAATAAAAGAACTATTAAACAACAACAAAAGAATACAAGAACTATGTAATTAAACATATATTCATAAAATAAGATAATACTATATTTTATATTAATAAAACTACAATATATAAGATAAATACTAATAATAATGACAACAATATAACCAAAAAACAATGAATAGAAGAAACATTGTTCAAAATTTAAAAAAGAATACCATTGTAAGACATTTAAACATCTCAACTGAAAAATACTGATGATGTCCGAAAGGATGAAAATCGATTATATGACTAAGGAATAATAAACCAATTGTATTGTAAAATGGACGTTATGAAATTATAACTATATTGTTTAGTAAAAATGCTCATATTTCATCAAATATTTAATATTTTTATATTTTGATTGCAGGGTGTTGTCGCTACTGTAGTTTGTCAAGTTTCCTGAAAATGGCATTGCATTGGGTTGAAAACCCTGCATGTTATAAACAAAAAAACTTATGAAAAGAATTTGGATGTTTTTTTTGTTTTTTTTTTAAGAATATACGTGCTTTCCTCATCCAAATGAACACAGAGAAGTAAAAGAAGCCTCATAATCATATGCTACAGCTACAATGCATTTCAAGCATTATTTTTTACAGGGTGATCCCAAACATTATTTTTTGGTTCAATTTGTTACTGGCCCCTATTTGCCTTCGGGACAAAACCTTCCCTGAAATATATGAGGTGTAACATGCTCTTTACACTCCTGAAGTTTCAGGATAATTCGTCAAGTATTTTTCTAGATATTCGACAAAATGTCTAAATCAAAAGGTGTTCATATTAATAAAGATAACAGGAAACCACTGATCCACATAAAACTTTTAATAGGATGTATGCGCATTTCGGCAGCCACGCTGCCTTCTTCAGCGTACAAAGGATTTTGATCAGAACAGACAAATCTAACCCCTAAAGGATTGTGTTCATATTAATTTGTCCAACCCCTGTATATGAAGAACTACACTCTGTCCAACGATGAACTGGGCGTGTCCAGTTAAATTGACGATTTCAATTGTTAAACATTGTTGCAAAGTAAAATTACTGCCCATTTGCTATTTTTGATATATATCAAATTCATGCTTAACCGAAAATATTTTTTAGGAAGTGTGAGAGATAAAACATAACAATGTCTAACCAGTATAGTACACGATTACACGGTAGGCCACTTACGAAATTCCTAAAAGTTGAATATGATTTGTTAAACGGACCAATCAAAGCATGTATTGTGAGATCCCTGAGCTTCGTGAGATTCACGCAAAACACCCTCTGCTGATTTCTTTACTCGGGGTATAATAAAATATCTAATTATTTTTATTGTTGGATAGATTTACTCTATTATTAATTAACAAAACAAAATAGATTTTTTTCAATGTTTAGACGTTAAGAAAGAAAAAAATATAGCGTTTAAGTGATAGTTTGTTGCTATAGGCAGTCATGGGAATTGATTTTCTTTGCGGGGGTTTATTTTTTATTTCACGAAGCTGACGAAATACGACGAATGACCTCATGAAAATATGGCCACAAAGTTGAACAATTCGTAAGTGTTAATTTAGAAGCAGCTTTTTATTAAAATAAATAGGAGCATAAAAGTAATCCAGTTTATCAAAGATCACATGAAATTACCTGTTGATATTCTGCAGCTCATTTATAAAATCGATTCTTTTATGCATATGTTGCATTTGGCACGAAACTGCAGTTATTAACGATATCATAACTGCAGCTCGTGAATTTCTTGAGTTTCGTTACCATAAAAAAACACGCCCTTTAAAACGCTCACACAACGGACTTCAATATGGCTGCCTTATGAAGTAATCTTGAAGTCGCTGGGAAGATTTTTATAACATCTCATAGAAACTAGAAATCACAAAGGTTCCATCATTATTGCTTTTGTTATCTTTTTATTACTGGTCTGTTTTTAATCACACTGTATACTGCTAGAGCCTTCTTTTAGAGCATTAACATACTTTTTAACCGTTACTTGCTTGAAAGGTAATCCGGGGGCTGACGGATCGTAAACACAACACGGCGTTTGTATTCCAGATGTAACAAAAACAAGCCTTCATTCCTCATGAATTATAAATTATGTTGATAAAAGTCTAAAAAGTGAGCACCAGTATCGAAATATTTAAACAATCTATAGTTTACTAAAATATTGACATTAACACGAAAACAAGGCGATGGCTTCGACGTCTAAAAACAAAACGAGGCCCCCCCCCCCCCACTTCTTGCCGAAATATAGCTGTATCAATGCATAAATATAATTAATAATATGAGTTTTAATTTAATGAAACAGATTCATCATAGCTAAATTTTAACAGTAATTTTAGAATTTCATCCAGAATGATTTATGTGGTTGAGGAAGGTAAATCTCCTTCTCCGTTTTCATCTTATCTGTAGTCGAGATAGCAGCTATATTCAAAAGCCTTAATAAAGAGTTGCCTCTTTAAATGAATAAACCTTTTAGTTTAAAAATTGCAGCCCGGATGGCTTCTGGCGTGAAAATTTTTAATTATTCCCCTGGCATTTTTCTTTCAGTTTTAATTTCTTAATTCTTACCAACAAATGAAAATAATATACATTATAAAATTCCAACTGTAATAGCTGGCTAATAATTAAAATCAGCCAGATAACAGCCATTCAGAAGATCTGGGGAGAACAATTATGTTGTGGATTTATTCAAAGACTATCCAGACACTCCTTTGATAATATTTTACAATTCCAAATCAACTTCTAAATGCCTTCACTGAAATCTTAGGAAATGGTTGTTCTCTTACCTCTTATAAAATGGAACCCCCTCCCTTTGCTTTATAGCAATGCAAATGCATTAGTAAATACAACTGATGTTTCCAATACATTAATTCTCCAGATCTTTGATTTGGATTGCAAACACTCACAGAATATGGAAATAAATTTGTATTGTTATAAAGAAAAAACAAACTTCTCATGTTGTTATTAAAAATTGTAGTAACTGTCTGAAAATAACACCATTGATCTGATTTTTTTATGTGGGTAACAAACATAATAGTGCAGTAAAAAAAAAAAAACAAAAAAAAAACTCGAGAACCAAGCAGATTGTGATTAAACATATTTATCGAGCAAATTATTAAACTCGTCCATTTTAGAAATAATATCCCTTGGCCACGATGCACTGTTGCTAGCATAGACACAACTGCTGGAACCATTCCTGAAAAGTATTTGCTGGAATTATAAGACATGCTGTGGTGGTAGTGATGACCTCCATGGATGACTGAAACCACCATCCACAAAGTTATTGTTTCATATACCCAAAAAGGAAATAATCATAGGTGCTAGATCAGGGGAGTATGTAGCAAGACTTGTGATTTTATTTTCATTTTTAATTTTGACATGATGCACTCAACTGCTGTCATTTCACCACTGTATTGACAATATACTGTTTAATGTACATTAATCTCTCTACATCCATTGCTTGCCATGTGCTGTGGCCAGTCAAGTTTTCAGAAAAAAAAAAAAAATTAAAAGATTGCATATTATATCTAAAATAACTGATACATGTATTTGTTTCCAATATCTTTGAAGTTTTAATTTTCCTATCGGCACTTTTTCAACAATGTTTAGCTAATATATTATCAGTTTGTTCTAAAATTTGACATGTTTTTTTACTTTATAGGTCTTATGATATCAGCATATGGACAAATCATTTCAAGATTCACCAGTGTTATTCATTGTTGTCCATTTCACCAAGATTTAATTAATTAAACAAAAAGTCATAACAGAAGCCACATTCCATTATCTAAAAGAGAAAACCATTATTGGAGCAACGTGGATGCATTTTTTTTTTTTTATCCACTGTTTAGACCGTTTCATTTTTACATTGTTTGTTAAAGATTTTTAATACTTTTTTAATGAAATTACTTTGAACAAAAAATACAAAAAGAGGAAAAAGTAATCGATGAATAACAATTTTAAAGTGAAAAATGAGTACAGCATCTATCAATAATCCAATCATTCCACAAACTTTGTTTGATTCAGCAGCAACACTTTTTAATGATTACTACAAAATCAACTCAGGAAAAGTGAACATTATGAGAATGGTGCAGGACTTACTATTGACTGTGCAAAATGTTCTGGCTGGAATTGCCTTGGTATCACAGAGTCCAGTCGATGAATATTCATCTAATTGGGAAATTAAAACATCCGATAATAAACCAATTGTTGTGCTTCAGTATCATTCAACTTCTGAACTCCCAGTCTGTGAAAAAGAATTTCATAATGATAGAAAAAAGTCAGTGATTTCTGAATCATCCCAAAATATGCATCAAGCTACATCTAATTTCACAAGATCTTTACAGGTTTGTGACATTACACACTCGCAAAAGCACACTGACAGTTCAGAATTGCCAGCTGCAGAAATTATTGACAGTCATGTTAGTGAAGGCAATGACTGCATTTGTCCTCTGGATTATGTTTCCGTTTATATTTCAGACAATTCAGTTGACAAACCTTCGTCGCCTCTCAATGTTAGTGAACTTCCTAAATATGAAATTCAAGTGAAAAAGGAAATGCCAGAACTTTTAGATGTTTGCCATAACAGCAGCAGTAGGAATAAAAGCATTTTGTTGGGAACTGATGAAAATGGATCAAAAGTTATTTGCTGTTCTTCTGAAGGAGCTATCTACAGTGAGGATGGTAAAGAAGCCCAGACTAAAATCGATCGAGAGAATAATTACTCTTATAAGCATAAAAGTTTCAGATTTCTTGAAAACAGAACAATTAACAGACAACAAGATTCTACGCAAATAAAACCGGACTCCAATGAATCTGTAGAATGCATTAAAATAGAATCTGATGACATTCCTAAAAGTTGTAAATACAGTAATGCTTGCCTCCATTCTCATTTGACGGAGCCTATTAAAGACTTAAAACCACCTACAGAAAACTTAGAAAATTTCCACTATGATAAAATGGGTCATTCAGTTCAGGAGAGTTCTTCTGCAAGAAGGTTCATTGATTCCCACAAGAACCATGAAGTTAATATTGCTGATCCTTACAAAGAATTAACATCAAGATTAGATGCCAGCCTAAGTCTTGATGAAACAACCGGAGAAAATTTTCAAAATAAAAGGAGAAACAGTTTGCTAGATTACAGTGAACCTCATGAAAAATTTTACGCGAGTGCCCCAATTGCAAATGCTTCACTCCCATTTCCACTGGACCCTTGTCTCGCTGTGTATATTAATGAATTTGCTTCTACTCTAGGCAAAAGTGAGAAGGAAAATTCACAACATGTATGTTTATTTAGTTCTTATTTATTAATTCTAATTGCCATTTTAAATATCACCTTCTATTTATGCATTACTTTATTGAGAGAAAGAAGATGTGTGGATAAGAGCCATTTTCTACCTAGCATGGGTTCAGAAAAAAAATTGTCACAACTTCAACTTTCTTATTGTTGCTCTCTATGCAGTAGACTCCCGATTGTACAGACCTCGGTCATAAATTTAAAAAATTTTACTTGCTTCAAAGCTAATAGCAGTAAATGTAGCCATATACGAATGCGAGTTGAGGCTGTGTGATCCTGCCAAGTCAGTTCTCAACAAAAGAATCTATAAAAGGAATTGCTTATCTATTGTATACAATTTTAATTTCATACAATAATTAAATTATATAAGTCTTTAATATTTAAATTTGGTGTGTGAGATTTTTTTTTTTTTTTTTTTTTTTTAAATCTCTAGAACACACTTGGAGTCAAAATATACGATCAAATGGGCTTATAATGGTATTTTTCGTAATGTGTCTGGATGGTATGGACTTTCGCTGGTACGGACAGGGTCTGGTCCCCTCAAGTCCGTACAATCGAAAATCATCTGCAATTTTATGGAATAAATATTTACATAAATAATACCTATGGCTTTTCAGAGTTAGGCTGTTTGCCACTTGTTTCTTTTAATAAAAGGTTTTCAATGAAATATTAGGGTTTTTACATGTGTACCTGTTCAATCTATAAACCTGAATGTGAACATCAATCGATTTTGGTTCATTATGTCCTTATTAACATCGACTTTGGAACATTTAACAGTGTCAAAAAATCTTTAAAAATTCATCCTCTCATTTTACATGGAGAATCAGATATTAGAGTGGTTTATTTTTTATTTTTTTATTTTTCATCATTTGAAATTCATTGTGATCAATATTATTGAAAAGCCATTGTTTCCGACTTGATACTTTTCTCCAACCTTCCTGTGAACTGCTGCTCTTCTTGCTAATCATTGAGCTGATGTAATTATTCTACTCAATTTTGCTGCTCCTGTCTATCACCAGGTTGCTGTCCAAAAATAAGGTTACATCAATCTGCTGATAGGTGAAAAATGGCTCTTATCTACTTACTTCCTTTTTCAGATTTAATAGAAATTAACAATTTATAATGAGCTGTGTAAAATTACAAAGTGGTTATTTAACATGCAGAAAGAAAGAATGAACCACACCCTGTAAGCACCTATACAAAATATGGCACCCTGTAGCAAGATATCGTTTTTAAATTTATACAGGGCGTACCTATACATTTGTAACAATTGTCGGGATGATTCCTGGGATCAAACTATGAAAGAACGTCCCTATGAACATATATCTTACAAAATGTTGTAACAGAGTTCCATGCCTATGTACACAGATGTCCCTTGCTTTCAATCACGTCATGAGCATGATGTGTACAGAAGTGTTTTTTTTTGACTATGCCTTCCCACAACATTGGATTGGGTGTCGAGGCCCAGTACATTGGTCTGCCTGGTCTCCCGATCTAATCCATTGGACTTTTATCTATGGGGATTCATGAAAAGTGTGGTTTACACTACTCCTGTTAACGACATCAACAGTCTGGAAGAGTGTATCAAAAACACCTGTATAGCTGTTTGATGCAGATATCTTCAAGCAGCTTCACCATCCATGTTGAGACATTGCTACTCATGGTGAACACTTTGAGCATCTCCTTTGATGTGGCCAATATAATCCTGTAATGCTGTTCCATGTAACTCAGTAATAATGCTTTCTAGCACATATATTCATAGGGACGTTCTTTCTTGTTTTGATTCCAGGAATCGGGGGGGGGGGGGGGGGGGGGGGGGGGGGGGG
>JAHWFO010078450.1:136311-166324 GCA_023313115.1 Rhysida immarginata | reverse complement strand
TGGAGTTTGTTTGTGTTTTTTCGTCTTTTACCGCCCCCCCCCCCCCCCCCCCCCCCGATGTTTGTTACAAATGCATAGATACACAGGGTAGAGCAAAAGTCTTGGCCCCAAATGGTTAAGAAATTGTTGGGAATAAAATGATCAAATAAAATGATGCAAATTTCAATTAATTTTGTTTAATGAGAAAATTTAATGCAAGTTCATCACTGAATAGTTAATTAAATGTACTTGATTTAATAAACCTCTTATCTGTTGAAATGTATGCATATAGTGTGTTATTACTACCACATAACCTATTTGGCCAGGGCTAGTGCTAATCCAGACAAAAAAAGTGCCCCTTTGTCAAGTAAATGGCATCCCCTTAGACATGGTGCTTTTATGCAGTGACAAACTGTACACAGCAGCCTTTTATTTATTTGATGCCTCACATGTCTGTTGTAGTTAGCTTTGAGGTTTATGCATTATTGAATAAAAAGTTCGCATTCCTTTGATAGTCATAAAGGCTTCTGCACTGATTTGTCTACTATGAGGATATTGCTCTCAAGATACAGCATGTGGTATAAATTCCTCTGGGATTTTGAAAGTGGCCATGCAGTAGCAAAGATAATAGCATACCAATGATTGGAGGAAATGTACGAGTTTTGTTTGCAACAGATACCATGGTGTAATTACATCTTTGCTAGGAGGCAGTAGTGTGCAATTAACGTTTGTAATGTTTGGAAGTAATGTTAATTAGTATGGTCAGCAGGATGTTTCTGATTATCTTTCCATTTGAATACTTTAAGTGATATATAGAGAACTCCTTATAATAATAGGACATTAAAATTTGACATGTTCATGGTTAAACATCAATTTAAATATTAACCTTATTTTATATAAACAGAAACATTAATGGTGCTTAAAAGGATTTATATATGCAACATTTTTTTTTTATTTTTTTTTATTTTTTTTTTATTTTACAAGTTTGACTTGTTTAGAATCGTTTTTTAAACATGAAAATATTTCATTATTGCAATTTCTTTTTACAGGTTGCTAAAACAAAGTCAAAAGTATCTGATGAAAAGCAATATCTTTGTCGATTCTGTGCCAAACCTTTCAAACGTTTGAATGACAAAAAAATACACGAACGAATTCATACGGGAGAGAAACCCTACTCATGCAATTACTGTAGCAAGAAATTTTCACTCCTCCATAATTGCAAGACCCATGAATTGATTCATACGGGTGAAAAGCCTTATATATGTCGTTATTGTAGGAAAGGCTTCACATATCTGCGAACCAAGAAATACCACGAACTTGTTCATGAAGGTGGTAAACCATATGCAAGAAAACGTTGCAACAGTATGGAAAATAAAAGGCCTGCAAAATGATTTTTGTAGAATATTTTGGGACTTAATGTTTAATATAAGTAAATCTAATGCTGATGTTTTCAGCAATGAATTGTTTTTTTATTGCCCAAGTAGAAATAAAGTTTGCATAAGATGATGATTTCAAAGGGATTTTGCAGGTATAATATAATACAGCTTCAGCATGGGTAATTGCTTACTTCTTCCTTCCCTTCTAAAAAAAAAAAAAAAATCATGAATCAAAAATTTTAATTGTTTCTAACTCAGGATCTATTTTGGGAGTTTTTCTTCAATTTATTTTGTAGATATTTTTTTAATACTTAGTACTTAAAAAGATTGTTAAACCAAGTGTAATAATAATTTTGACTGTAATAGTTTAAGTTTAGTGCAATTTAAAATTAATTGCAGCTTTTGAAAAACTTAAGTAATGCTCCAAATTCATAACATTTATTGGAATATTGTAGCTATTAGATTCAAATAAAAATCTCATTCAACATTTTCTTTTTCCTTAATTCTACAGTTGTCCCTCTGCAAGTCTGCAATATTTTTTCTGAAAACCATGATGGAGGACAGTGACTCTGGTTGGGGAATTTTGCTAATAAAAATTAAATTGGTGACGATTATTACAATTAAAATATTCGAAATTAACTAATTTTATAGTTCCCCTAGTGCATAAAACCTGTTTTGGAGGGAGCTATGAAAGTTAATTATTGAAATTAATATCAGGTCGTTGCATATCAAATGTCAGATTTCGAGGTGGGTTCCACGCTTCAGCACGGTTTCCACGGAAAGTGGTACATTCCCAGAGATAAACCTATCAGCGACCAGCTGCCTGAAATTTGCATGTCTGTGATGATATTTAATAGTGTTTGAACCCAAGCGAAGATAGCATGGATTAAGAGTTCAGGTTGAATCTCACTGCATCCAACGCCTCTCGAAACATCAATAAGGTATTCAGTGTAGGCACCATAAACGAATGTACTGTCCAATGTTGGTTCCGAAAATTCCAGGCAGGAGTGACGGACCTGGCAAATGAGCCATGCGGCAGACTGCCCAACGTGTTGAATGACGCCGATCTGAAGCGATCTGTGGAAGAGGAACTGTCAAAAACTGTTCGGGACCTTGCAGGGGATCTTGCTGTATCAGCGTCGACTGTCAGTAGATACCTTAGGACCATCAGCAAGGTGAAAAAACGGGACAAATGGGTCCCACATGAACTTACGGAAAACCAAAAAAAAGCATCGGTTGGAGGTATGTACGGAATTGCTTTTACGGCATGAAGAAGCGGGGATTCTTGGTCGCATTGTCACCTGCGACGAGAAGTGGCTCCTATACGACAATAAGAAACTGTCAGCACAGTGGCTGGATGATGATGAACCCCAGTGACAGTTCCCTAAACCCCCGTTGCACCCCAGGAAGCTCATGGTTACAGTTTGGTGGAACATCTGTGGTGTAGTGCATTACAGCTTCCTGACGAAACGGGAGACTATCACCGCTGCGACCTACTGTCGTGAACTGCATCGTATGCACACAAAACTGTGTCAGCAACAACCTGCACTTGTGCATCACGAAGGCTTCCTTCTGCTGTATGACAACGTGCTTCTGCACGTTGCACAAACGACCGTTCAGGCAGTACAGGCTCTGGGCTACGAGGTACTTCCACACGCATTCCGGGAGTTTATTGAGTCCCGTGACCATGGATTCTATCGGAGAGGGCTCGAGAAGCTGCCAAATCGTTGGCAATAATGTTTGGATTGCAATGGGGGTTATTTCGAATAGCAAGTGTGAAAGTGTCCTTTCTAGAGGGCCATTAAAGATGACCCCTGCAATCCGACAGTTGATATGCAACGACCTGATATAAGCCAGCTTTCTTTGAGCTGGTTATTTTCCACGAAATATGAAATGGCAATCAATTACAGAGGCACCCCTCCCTGCATAAGCGGTTACTTTGATTGCCATTTCATATGTCGTGGAAAATAACCAGCTCGAAAAAAGCTGGCTTATATTAATTTATTATATTATTATTATTATTATTATTATTATTATGTGGTCAGCATTCCCAAGAGAATAAAAAGATAAATAGAAAAAATTGGACGAAAATACGTCGTTGTCACGTTAAAACACTCTGGAACAGGCGATTGAAGTCTAAATCACCTTTCTTGATTATATTGGTAAAGTTCTTTAATTCTTCTCCTGAAATGAACACACGTTACTTGGCACCTTGGTGCTACACATGAAATGGGTATATTTCGGATCTCTGATGGTAAATTATTCCATAACATTATCGCGTTGTATGGAAAGTGTCTCGCGAGAAAGTTCGCTATCTTGTGGGGAATTTCGATTTTATTTTTCCTTGTTGCTCGATACCTCTCTGATTTTTGTAGCCACTTCGATGTAAACGACGCTGGGTGAAATGGATTCCGAAGCGCCCCTGAGAGTTCGACCAAGAGGCCCATGGTTTGTAGTGCATCAAGTGTCGGTATCTTTAGTTTAAAGCATAACTGAGTAATTGAATCATACTTGGATGCTCTAAATGCTGTTCTGAGCAAATCGTTGTATGCTACTTTTATTCTTTGTATATTATGTTGAGGTGAACTGGCCCACAATACGACCGTATAATACAAATAGGGGATAATTTTCATTTCAATGACCACTTTTAGTTCCTTATTTGATAAAAAGGTTCTCAATCTTTTCATGAGATAACCTCGGGTTTTAAGACCCGTGATAATTTTTTCGCATAAGGTATTAAACTGTAGCGTGGTGTCGAACGTGAAGCCCAGGAAGGTCATTGATTGTCTCATTTCTGATTTTCGTGAAATAGTTAATATTTTTGTTTTTGTAGCATTCAGCTTCATACCTCTACTGCTATACCAATTTTCTATCCAATGGAGATCTTCTCTTACTTTTTCCATAATTACCTCGTATTCTTTTTCTATGTAAGGTGAATACAAAATATTATCATCCACGTAGCTAGTTATTTGCAAATTAAATTTATGATAGTATAAGGATGAAGTGGCTACTGCGAATAATAAAGGGCCTACGCTAGAGCCTTGTATCACTCCACGTAACGAATCTTGATAACTCAGAGGATCACCATCAATGACTTTTCAATAATTAACTTTCATAGCCCCCTCCAAAACAGGTTTTTGCATTAGGGGAACTATAAAATTAGTTAATTTCGAATATTTTAATCGTAATAATCGTCGCTGATTTAATTTTTGTTGAAAAATTATTACTACCGGTATAAAACTGGTAATTTACTGAAGAATATATATAATACGGACTGAATTGGGCAATGACGTAGATGCGAATACCTATCTTGGAATTCTGCAAGTCGGAAAAATCCACAAGACTGCAAGGCCCTGGAACTGAGGTTTCTGACTTATGGAGGGACGACTGTACTATTAAATTTTTGTTACACTGCTTCTTGTGATTAAATGCAGACTATGAAATGTGTGTAAAAGGACTATTTCATCAGCCAAGGTAGGACTTTGCAACTCCTGGCCCGGAGACAGAAAAAAAAAAAAATTCAATTTAAGTTTGATTTAAACTGAATAATAACAGTTTCTGAACTGCCCAATCTGATTTATAAAAGAAAAAAAAAATAGTTAATATCACCGACTACTAGAAAGAAGTCTGATTAAATTTTATATTAAAAAAAAAAAAAAAGATAAATATTCAGCCTGTCTCAGTCCACAGTTTGGTAAACAACCCTTTCCCCTAGTTTGAAATTTTATATTCTAACCTCAGCTGTTCAACCTACAGATCCTTCCAAATTGGTGAGTTTTAATTAAACCTACTCCATATTTGCATTTTTTTTTTTTTTTAATTTAAATTAAATGAGAAAAAACTAATCTGCAAACACAAATAAGTAGAGAAATACCAATTTCAATTTTCTTTTAGAAAAACAACAGGAATGATTCTTTCCACGTTTGCCTTCTCCCCTTTCCCTCTTTCAGTTATAACAACAAATAATAAAAATTGAGCACAGGGTGGTAAGACTCTTTTGTTCAAGTTTTATTCCACGCTTCTTGTGTCTCATCCTTCTTTTCTCTACATCCATCACTCTTTCAGTTATGTAATGGTTAAGCCTTTACCTTTTGTCTTAGGCTACCAACGATGAAGACTTCATCTTCAAAATATGATGTCTTATTTTAAAAGAGAATGTAATAATAAAAAAAGTAGTATTTCTTTTCCCATTTGTCTTTATGGATTAGAGATTTTCACTTTACGAGTTTGTTCCATTCCACAGTTTCTCCCATTTATTTTGTTGTAATAAAAGGGGATTTTCATTTTAATTATCAGGAATATTGGATTCACGATTTAAAAAACAAGCATTATGTGCTTAGATAATTAATTGTTAATATGTGTTAATCACTTCATCAATCATTGTCTTTTGGCTTTTCATATTTAATTTACCATATATAAGGTATTTCATACTACTCATACACACCCATATTGGTATATACATAGTGGTCAATTATTAGGTGCCCCATCAAATGTTGTGGTGTTGGACCCCCTCTAGTCACTATTACTACTCAATTATCTTGGGGCATGGACTCCAGAAGTTCTTAAAAACAGCCTTCAGGTATTTTACCCCATTTCTTAAAGATGCAACTCTGACAGGTTCAAATACAGTTGGCTCTGTCAAAGATCCTACAGATGTTCAGTTGATTCAGATTTGGAGAATGTGACAGCCATGAAAAAAGACCCAACTCATCCTCAATGAACCAGTTGGATACTAATTGAGCCATAGGGCATAGAGCATTATCCTTTTGAAAATGTCCTTGTTCTGGAGGGTAGATGGTAAGCACAACTGGTTCAAATATGCTGTGGCATTTCATATTCGTTCTATGGGGATTAGTGGACCTAAAGTTTGCGATAATATGCATACCATAATCAATCCTCCACTTATCATTGCATGTGAGGGATCCATTGTTTCATGTATTGATGCTTTACCCTGACTCTGCCATCCATGTTACAGTAGAAATTTAGATTCATTGGATCATACAATGTTCTTCCAGTCATCAACTGCATATAATTGCATTCACAGGACCAATGGAAGAGAACTCTGTGGTTTCTTGTTCAATTCTCAATTGGCCACTTGGTGTATGTTGCCATTGAAAATGTACAATTTATTTAACTCGTTGAAAAAAAAAATAAAAAATACCAAAGTATTTCATTAATTACCTGATTAGGTCAGTTAAAAGGTATAATCAGGGATGGATGAATAACAACAATGCCTTTCTTATCCCTTTTTTTTTAAACAACATCAAAAACGCTCAAACAATTTTTTGGCGTTCTGAGTAATTTTGTAATGGGAGGCCAAATGGCACACAACAGTTGAGCAACTGACCATCCAAAATGAACCAGGAGGGCTGCCAGATGTATTGACAAGGACAATACAGCATACTCTGTTGTGTATGGGGCTCTGAAGGAAACGGAAGGTCACTGCATCCATGCTGACAAAGGTGCACCAGCAGAAATGGCTGCAATTTGCATTGCAGTACAGGAATTGGATCTGCAGGGATTCACAAAGGGTTTTCTCTTCCAATGAGACAGTTTTTGCTCCGTCAAATGGATAGACTTGCATTTGATAGGAAACTCAAAAAAATCATCCTGCAACCTAGAAGATTGACTGGGAATGGTTGGAGGAGCACAACCAAGACTTCCCAAGGATTTTCTGCCTTTAATTCCCCAGACCTAAAACCAAGCAAGCACCTCTGATATCACTTCTACTGCCACGTTTGCTCCAAGAGTCCTCCACCATGTGCCCTTCAGCAGCTGACTGTGCACATAGCAGTTCCTCTGGTTATTAGCTGATGGTCATATTAATGTGGCTCAACTGTGTACATGCATTTTTATAGGATAGCTTTTATATGCCACTTTATTAGATACACCCTCCTAATATATCCCTAGCTGCTATTACAGCTAGAATACAAGGAAGTGTCTCTCCACAGTAGCATTCTGCAACTGTTGCAAATTGGTGGGTGGTTATCACATCTGAACAGCTCATTCAATTTCCTCCCACAAATGCTTGATGGAATTAAAATCTGGAAGATTCCAGGTTAAGTTTTTAAATGGAAGTTTTAAATAAGTTTTGTAAACCACAATTCTTCAATTTATTGCTATTATTTCTTCATAAAGATGTTACTAGTTTGTTTATCTTTTGTTAATATTGTAGAATGTTAATATGATATTTATAGTAAACTGTTGCTCCTAAGAAGTGGGAACTTCACTGCTGCTAGCAGTGATTTCTTGAGACAAGATGTATTTAAAACCATTTTGGAGTGTGAATGCACTTCAGCAAATGCAATAAATCAATATAATTAAAAATGTGAAATTGTCAAAATTTCTTTCTATGTGCTATGTGTGAAAAATTTTTGTATCCCAGATGTTGCAAAATACAAATAGTTAAATGTTGTATATTTTAATAATTTTCTTAACCCTTTCACTGTGTAATTCAATTTTATTTTCATTCTTGAGAAGATGGAATTATCCACTTTTAGCAGCATAACAAAAAGTTTCTTAAAACCTGTGAGATGAATCAGATTTCCCCAGGTAGAGATAATGTTATTTTGTGTGGATATATCTGCTTTACGCAGCAAAAGGGTTAAAATTCTTTTATAACTTATTAATGATTCAGCTATACATTATACAAAGAAATAGTGGCAATGAATTGCAAAAGACGTTTACATGAAATGATTGAGCTAACACCCTGTTGGGGATATTTATTGATAAACAGGAACTTAATTCAACAAATCCAGTTAAAACGATTGTAAAAACCCGTGTACTCTATAATCCAGGAATTGTGCCATCAACGATTTTGTAGTCATTTACTAGATTTGCTAATGCCTTGCCATTTCACTCAGTAGAATAGTAAACTGTATGATGAAAGGACGACACAAAATATGTACACGTTGAAACAAGACAGAATGGAAATGCAAAACCACAATCTGGATTAAACTCCAGGGTAAAGAAAGATCCAACAGAAAATGCAAACCAGGGCCTGACAAGATTAAAATTGCATACCTGGGCACAGCAGTGCCCTCTGAATTATTAGAATGCATTGCTATGGCACCACTGGGTATCGACCTCTGCTACTAGCAATGATATCTATACAACTCCTGGACTGCTAACCTTGTGAAGAAAATGCATAGCCTAAATTCAAGTCACCAGGAAGACTAGTCGATTACTTTTGTGGACGCTACGCAATATCTAACCATCCTGTAATGAAATAAATCCATATTATATTACGGTTAATTATTATAATACAGTCTTAATTTTTTAAAAAGTCTATTTTTATATTTATTCTATTTTATTGATTTTATTTACTTATTTAACTTAATTTATATTATTTGTATTAATTTTAATTTATATTATTTTTTTACATTTTTAAAAATTCTATCTTGTGTTATTTTCATTTTATTCACTTATGAAATAATGGCCAATTTATAATTTAATTATAAATTTAAGTTTAATTTTCCGTTCATGTTGATTATATCTATTTTCGTTGTTGTTGTTGTTATTATTATTGAGTTAGATTATCGATGTACAAAGCCAATGATAAACTTGGGACTGATTCCACGGGGGGAATATTGCGCCAAGCCTAGGGACAACCACAAAGATAAACACTCATGTCCTCGGCGGGGTTTGAACCTGCCATTCTCCCATCCAATAGCTACAAGACCAGCGCCTTAGCGCTCTCGGCCACTGAGATGGCATTTCTTATTTTACTCGTTTCATTAACTACTTTAAATCTTTTTTATTAATTTTTCTGTTTATTTAATTATTTTCCTTTTATCTTTACAAAACTCGTTTATTATTTAGAAAAGTTTAATAAATGGATTTTACTCCTTTTATATGTGATTTATCAATATTAACGCAATTATGATCTCTTTAATTATTTAAAGTTATCAGTCTATATAGAAATTATAGATTTTTCACTTATATTTACTGCCTACTTTAACCTCATATCTTATGGGAAAGGGCAAAATCATCCACAAAAATAATCTACTAGTGTGTCCTGGACATGACGTAATTTAGGCTACGCTTCGCACTTGTTTTCTCCATTGAGTCAGCGATATATATAGATATCATTGGCTACTAGGGCTTGCAGATACTCAACTGCAACCCTTCCATGGCCTGCACATTTGTCAGACAGGCTGCCAATTGAACAGCAACAACAATATGAAGACATTGGACATCTAGCCAGATTCAATACTTTGAGATAGAGCAACTGCTTCACAAAATACTCACCCCCCCTTCTTTAATTTACTTTATGGAGTTCAAACTAAAATATGGGGGGGGGGGGCATTTTAATTTTATAAAATCCTATATTAACCTGAAACCAATGTTCTAAAATTATTAAAAAGAATTTAATCCCTTTATATCCAATGCATAACACTATGCAATTATGGCATGGAATTCCAAATAGTTCAATCAAATATTTACGAGGTTAGGTGCACCACATTGATGCGTGAACAGGACCTGGGATACAACAACGGCTCGGGCAATGTCCCTGAAGTGACGAACACGTAATGAGCAGTTAACATTTTGAATTAAATTACTTCATTTCTCATTTATTTTACATAGTTCTAAAAGGAATTCCACTTTAAAACTTGGGTGGCCATTAGAACAAACATCAAGAAATATGCTAGTATTTTTAAGAAATTTTTAACATGTCGTTGTAACTTAATATTTTCAAAATTAATGTATAAATCATGTTGAATACATTTTATTTTACTTTACTTTCGATTAGTTTTGAAATTATATAATTTAAAACTCCACATTTTAATCTTTAAAATGAGCTAGGAATTAAATCTGTACGATGTACAGTTTCAGAGAAACGTGTTTATAAAACACGTTAACCAGCCAATGTCTGCAAGTAGATGAATTTATTTATCCTATTTTTCAGTGTTGTTGTTGTTGTTGTTGTTGTTAAAGACTTTATTTTACAACATCTGCAAACATGACAATATTTTTTGTAAAAAATTATGTTAGATGAAAATTGACATCGTGGGGTTACTTTTGCAGGTAATGTGTAAAAAAAAAAAATAAAATAAAATAAAAAAAATAAAAATCTGAACCTCTTATAAAAATATAATGTTTTGTTTGTTTTTTTTTCTCCCACCTAGAATGATTCGTAGTTGAAAAGTTCGTGTTCATCTATGAAAATTGTATATGATCACGATAACCACATCAGCATTTGAAGAGCGTTTAAGAACCCACTTGTTGGATTTCTTCGAGAGACACATTCCAAATTTTTTCGGTACATAGCGTTACAATGTGTGGGCTCATCTCTGGTTATACCAATTCCTGGTGTTCTCCTCAGAGCTCGTCTACAAATTTACCCATACCTATATTTTTACTATTCCTGAAAAAACCATGAAACTCTTATGCATGAATTAAATCTAATTCAATATCCATTTTGGAAATGTTTCAAATTAATGCACCCAACACTACTGATTATTCCAAAGCTGTACAGAGCAGTTGCCCTTCTTACCCCACTTTGCTATCTTGTGTAACACTGATGCTGGATATCCTAATATTTGTATGTAATAGTTGAAGACTTTCTGAATATAAAATCTCTTTATCAACTTACTATTAATCTGCAAAGGTTTATTAACTTTTGGAATGAACAAACAAAAAAAAAAAAAAAAAAAAAAAAAAAACCTTCCCACAAAAACATTTAATTTTAAGTGCTCATCCGAAAATTAAATGAAATTCAAAAAGTCATTCTAGCTCTCCTTGTTGCAAGAACATTTATTCAGGGACAAACTTCAGGGGGTGATTCCTCACAAGAAAAGTAGCAAAAAAGTTCATATCAACACTTCTGGAAATGCATAGTTTTCATGAAAATGGAATAATTGTATGAACAACATGCTGTCCACATACCAATACAGACAGTTTGCTTCCTGTTGCAGACTTACTTTTGAATGATGCAGCAGAGGTCAATGGTCTGGTGTTCATATCAGGAACGAGCCAAGACTGTCTTCACCTACGGAAAAGCATACGAGCATAGCCGAGGCGCCATACGGATGTACCAAGAGAAGTACCCAAACAGACAGCACCACTTAAAATCACAAAACATTTGCAACCATCTTCCAGTGTTTGTGTGAGAAGGGGTCTTTTCTTTGATAGAAAAAGCAAATATGGAGGATACAAGCCAGTTTCAAAAGTTTAGAAACTTTTTCACAAATAAACTGTGTACCACAAGTGATATTTTTTTTCACAAAACTGAACAAAGTAAAAATGCAAAACACCTTATAGTTTGACATTTTCTCTTTAATACGACATATAAAGGTTAATACAACCTCTGACAATTAAGTTCGGTGAATGAAGTCACACCCTAATCTGTGCAAGCTATACGCGAGTAACAATGCATGTGAATACAAGCCCAGTCATTGTTTAAGCAAGTTCAGACAGGTCACGTTTGTGCGTGCAATGTTTAGCAGATGCTAGTTTCTTCAGTTGAAGGTGTAGCGTGCGCACGTAACTGTGGATAATGGATCAAAGAGGAACACTGCCGTAATCGTGCAACAGTTTCTGGCCAACAAAGGGGTCATATCCATAGCTCATCCACCTTATTCACCAGCAGACTTTCTTTTCCCATGCCTGAAACAGGCCTTAAAGGGATACAGATTTGCAGACATTCCAGACATTCAAGCAAATGTGACAAGTGAACTTAAAGCCATCCCCAAGGAGCTTCCAGGACTTATACACCCGATCCCAAAAGTGTATTGCCTTCCAGGGTGATTATTTCGAAGGACAATAAAGTAAATGTGGCCCTATCTGTTTTGCATTTTGTTGTGTGAACTCATTCACCGAACTTAATTGTCAGAGGTTGTATTTGGTACAAGTGAGTTTGAATGTTGTGCAATTGAAATTACCCCCCTCTCATTTCAAAACTTTAGAAACGTCTACTTGGCTTTTCAAAAATTTAGAAACATCACCTAATTTGCCTATTAAAATTAACGAATTTGTATAAAGTAGACTTTCACTTAATTAGCAGTATTCTACAATGGGTTATGCAACACAGTTAACCACAGAGGAGAAAACCATTGTTGGGCTTAAAGAATCAGGAAAGACTGTTTATGAAATTGTACGACTGTTGCGTTCAGACGTTTCAAACGTATGAAACGTGAAAGAAGAGAATGGGACTATTTGAGTGCAAATCATCGAAGTGGCCGCAAAAAACTAACAAATGCGAGTTGAGAAAGTTGAGACCTGTTATGAAAAACTACAGGCTTGCCGCAGCATCATCTTCAGTGTGCTTTGGTCCAGAAATCTTCGATAGAAGGTACTAAAAATCACTACTTGGTGAAGATTAACTGAATTTGGCTACCGTACGCAAGTTCCAAAAAAAAACAAAAAAAACCCTCATCTAAATTGAAAATAACGCAACGAACGAGTTAAGTGTGCGAGATAACATGAGGGTTGGTTCCCCGATGTCAAAGTCATATGGACTAATGAAAACGCCTTTTGTCTGTGTTAGAGGCCAAGGATCCAGTGTTTATAGTTCCAAGGGAGAAGAATACAACTGAAACTGCTCGAGATACACTGCAAAATTTCCTCAAAAAGCCATGATGTACAGATGCTTCATAGCACCTGGAGTATGGGAAATGTGCATCATCAGTGGAACTTTAATGGCGAAGTTTTGGAAAACTTTCTCATCCAGACTCGGGAAAATCTTGAAGAAAATGAAGAAATGAAACATGTGTTACATAAAAACAATACCAGCTGCCATAAAGCACATCAATAAAAGGCATGATTTCAGAAAAACAACATTCCACTCGTGGAGAACAGGCCAGCAAAAACGACTTAAATCCAATCGAGAATTTCCGGATGCACATGAAGCTGCAGGGAGAAAAGCCAGTCAACTTCAAGGATCTGAAGTTAGCTATGAGGCATTGCTGGGCAAATATCCCCACTTCCTTTTGTGAATCATAGTGAAGAGCATGCCAGCAAGATGCAAGGCACTCATTAGATCAAAGGATATCCCACTAAATATTGATAAAGTTTTGTTTCACAGTTCAAGTAGTTAACATTTGTTTAATGTTCTTTTTGGTTTGTTATTTTACAGTTCTGCTCGAGTTTCTAAACTTCTGAAATGCCAAGTGGAAGTTTCTAAACTTTTGAAATGAGAGGGGGGTCATTTCAATGGCACTATATTCAAAATATTTCAATATTTAAGTGTCATTAAAATATTAATCTTTATGTATCATAATAAAGAGAAAATATTGCACTTATGTCTTTCATTGTCATAACTTTTTTCAGTTTTGTGAAAAAAAATATCACATAGTTGGTTGGTTTGGTTTGTTTGGTATTAACGTCCTTTTCAACCGCCATGGTCATTTCAGGACTGCGTTATAGGGGCCGCAAATTTTGCCTCGCAAGGGTTCTTTAACGTGCAGCCGGCAAACGACTACAGGGACCAACGGCTTTACTTCTCATCCGAAGGAAGTGCTTGATCTCAAGATTTTCTCCCTGAAAAAATCGTCGTCGTCCTCGGCTGGGGTCGAACCCGCGTCCAAATATCACATAGTATACAGTTCTTTTGTGAAGAGGTTTCTAAACTTTTGAAACAGCCTTGTAGTTTTTTAAAAACCCCTTGGCTTTTAATTATGGAGATGCCTCAAAAATGATGTGTATGCAGAGCCAGTTCCTGATGTGGAGATACATGAACAGTGTGTCAATGAGCCTGCGACTCTAAACAGGGCGGAACATTTAACGTATGCAGCAATTCATGATGCAACATATGAACGCTTGCATTGCATCCCAAGGAACCCACTTCGAACAACTTTGACACAATTACTTCCACAGTAATGCCATTTTCTCTATTAATTGCTCTATTACAGAAAAGGTCCATTTCTGGACATGCGTTTGTGTTCCTTTCTGGGCAGGAATCACATCCTTAATTCTGTCCCTATGTTTTAGTTCACCCATGTATTTCCGTTTTTATTTTCATCTATGCCTTTTCAATAAAGGCCTATTTATAGCTTTCACACCTTATCTAAATAGTACTTGTGATTTTGTAAAATACATTATACAGGGTGCCTCACCTAAAGGGAACCAATAACTAACTTCTAAAATACAAATCTGACAGTACTTTCAATAGGAGAATTGTACTTTTACATAAGGGATTTTTACGTGTATTACATTTCCAAAAAAACCGATGCCATTTTCGAAAATATAACTTTGAAATGTGCAATGGAAACCTATTTTTAATGGTATTTTCAGATTGTACAAACAGAGATTAGTTTTATTCTTGGAGTTTTCAATTGTTCCAACCATTTAGGAGATAAAGGTACTGAAAGTGTGGAACTTTTAAAGTTTTTAACCCAATTTTATTGATGAAGATCAAGATAGTGGGTGGGTCTTACAGATATCCCTATTCTACTTTTTGAAATTGACTTTGGATTCTTGAAGACTTAAAAATGGTGGTTTCCATTGCACATTTCAAAGCTGACTTCCACCTTCAAAAACTCCATCAGTTTTTTTGGAAATGAAAAAAAAAAAAAACCTTACATAAAGGTACAATAATTCTTCCATTGACAGTACTCTAAGATTTGTATTTTAGAAGTTAGCTATTGGTTCACTTTAGGCAAGACACCTTGTATTGCATATTAAAATAAAACTGACATCTCTTACTTTGGCTTAACTTCATTCTGTAGATTTCCTAGGCATTCTAATGCAATGGCCTATTTTACACTCAATATGCAATGCATAAAAAATGTAAGGCATTTAATAAAATTAGCCTTAATGTAGGCAATCCCTAGACAATTTACAGATCTCA
Source organism: Rhysida immarginata (assembly GCA_023313115.1). Classification (NCBI taxonomy): domain Eukaryota; kingdom Metazoa; phylum Arthropoda; class Chilopoda; order Scolopendromorpha; family Scolopendridae; genus Rhysida; species Rhysida immarginata. The sequence goes on along the minus strand of JAHWFO010078450.1, from coordinate 151,180 downwards.
TTTTTTTCAGTGGGAACTTTGAGATATACCACTGTTGCAGTCTATGAGCACTATATGAATTTTCATTCTTACGTATTTCTTGAGAAAACTATTGTTCATGGAATCATCTGGTTTTAAAAATTTCTTAGTTACCTTAAAAAAATAAATACTAATAACAGAACTTTTATTTCTCAACATAAATAATTTTCTAATTTTTCAAAATTTTAAATTTACGAATTTAAAATTAAACAGGCTATTTATGTAACTTTGTAAAGAGTACTATCTAATTTGTACAACACTTTTTCCAATGTCCAAAACCCTATTCTATTTTAATGCCTATTCTATTACAGGCATCCCTCTTATAATACCAGGAATAGATGATTAGCGTTCTCATCTATTCCTAATGGTATTTACATAACAGTTTCATTAGCACTTAAAAAAAAGCATTAAACCTCATAACAGTGCTAACTTACTTGCAGAGAAAATTACTTGGTTTCCCAGTGAACAGGTCCTCCCCTCATGCTCTCTATTGGGAAAAAAAGCAGTTTAAAGGAACATATGGGCATGAAGGTTATGCACCACACAAAGGCACCTTATAAGAGGTGCAAAACAATCCCTTAATATAACAAAGATGCTTGTTAGCCTAACACTGCTTTTGCATACTATTATAAATTTGAAAAAGTTTTTGAAAAGTTTATATCAGGATTTAATCAATATCACAATTTAATCCAGAAATTTTTTTGAGGTATTTGTGAATAGGCATTTTTATCTTTAAGATGATCAAGAATCTAAAATCAGATAATCTATAAAATTTGATGAAAGCTATTAAAGTTAATTTAAAAAGGAAAAAAATTTTATATACAGTTAATTTCTTCTTTACTGTTCCGTGTTGAGCATTTGAATAACCATTATTTTAAAATTTACAAGGGGGTCCCATTTAAAATTTTACCTTGCAGAGGATCAGTCTACTGAAGCTTAGCTTGAACTTCCAAACTCATTAATAAAGGAACGAACACACAATCCATGCCCTCAGGAGATTCGAATCCATAACCCTCTGGTCACATGAGCACCAAGACCTATGCCTTAACACACACTGCCACAAAGCTGCTTTCAGCGTTCTCCCCAGAAATTTTTATCAGGTGGGTGGAAAGAATAGCTGGGCAGGCAAAAATTAAAAACAAATAAAATATGCAGTGGTGTGCAGTTTTTCGTGTATTCAGTCGGGAGGTCACCAAAATCAGCCGGGTGGTGCGCCCCTTCAAAAGGGCCTGGGGAGAACCCTGGCTTTATATATTAAATAGCAATTATAATTGTCAAGTGTATCAATCCAGAATATTAAATTACCAAACAAAGACTAAATATGTGGATCAGAGTCGTTACAGTTGTTTAACTTCTCAGACAGTTACCAGTTTTATGGGGACACTGATGATTTCTCTTTGTAGGTGCACAAACTTGACTTTTTTCGCTCCTCGATTCTTCATGACAGTGTTCTCATTACATTTTATATTTTAATAGTTGTACAATATAAAATAAATTTAAATGGAAAATAATGTATCAAATGTAAAAATTGGGATTGCAATTATAATGAGCTGCTCATTAATTAAGAAAATAAGTGAACAGAAAAGAACAGATACTAATGTTGCATTAGCTTTACTTGTGTGTGGAGAAAAACAACTATTTCAGAATGAAATGTTAAAAATTATTCTTTAAAAAATAAAAATTTTCTTTTGAACCCTCACAATAGAGAATTTTCCATTTTAAAAAAGATAATTCAGCAAGAATTTCTTATGAACAAGACAAAGTTTAGCTAATTTTATGATCACATTTATTATCATTATTTTTTTTTTTTTCTTTAATAGTGTGGCCAAACAGTCTGCAAAGATAGTACCAAAGAAGTTTTTAAAGTTTTAATTAACAAATTGTAGCAAGTAACCTTAAAGTTTTAATTTTTTAGTTTATTTTATTATCTTCATTGGAGGGTAAATTTCGGTTTTTTATATTTACAAGAATTTTTGAATCAATAAATTCAAAAATTCATCATAGAACTTCAAAGAAAGGAGAAAACTTTAACAATAAGAAATTTATTCTAAAGAGTTTTATCTAACATTAGCAGGTTTTATCTTTAATATCTGTGGATTCTGGATGTTAAAGAATTGTATGAATTAGCACTAAATTGTGAGATAAGAAGGGGGGCTAATTTTTATAACTGGCATGTTTAATTTTAAATTCATAGATTATGTAGTTTTTGAAAAATTAAGTTAGAAAATTATTTATGTTGAGAAATAAATGTTCTTTTATTACTGTTACTCAACGTTATTCAGAATTTACATCTTATAAAAATTTTACAATTTTTTTTTTTTTTATTTAAAATTTTTAATATTCATTGGCATTCATTAAAATTTAAGTGAGAGCCTCCAAATGTCACTAAACAGAGAATTGATATTCTTCAATTGTCAAGACCATTTCCATTCATCTTAAAAATTCTGACATATTTACCAATATGCTAAAGAATTCTTGAAGGCATTTTCTGAAGTTACTTTTAAAAAGGAAGGGTGGTGAAATCTTGTTATTCACAAGGTGTGAATCCTGAAAAATCATAAAATAGACAGTCAGATCAAGATTTAATTGCACGCATGTCAAGAAAATATGAATTTATGAAGCATCCCGTAACTAGTACACATTTGGTTGGATTATCAATGTCATGGTTGAAACTTGACAGCATGTACTTACAATATTTAGGCAATTTTCAATTTTCATCTGGCTTCTTAAGACATTACACTTTTCATTCAGATAGTCCAATATAAGGCTATTTTTGGCTGAATTTTGTTTAAAGACCCAACAGTTTTTTTTTTTATTTTTTTTTATTTTTTTGTTTGTCCTAAATGCCCAACACAAGATACATTTGTCAAAACAAACTGGAATAAAGTTTAATAAATTAAAATGCATTCCAATATGAAATGGTTATCATTTTATATTTACCATTATTTTAGCTTGAGTTTTCAACTTCAGTCAATTTGCCCTCGTTAAAATTTTTTATATACTGGTAACTGAAATTTCAGCACAAAAATTGACAGTGATATTAGAAAGTTTCCAAAAGCAGAAGCCTGATTTTCAATTACCATTTATAAAAATATCCCACAAAATAACACCACATAAATTATTAATGCTCCATGATGGCATTCATTGAACATAGCAGATCTAAACAAACCTAGCCTTTTCCACAAAATGAATAAAATGCATATTTCTATTCAAGTTTCTGATATTCACCATCTCCTTTATTAAGTGTTAGGGAAATAAAGCTAAATGATTGTATCATCAGGTTGAAAGTAGGGCAATAGAGAGTACAAATATAAAATTTTACTTATTTACTCAACCTTCTCCAACAAATAGTTATTAACTCTACCAATTGGTCAATCAAATTTGTGTAATTTAAGTAAAAGGCAGTTTTATTTGCAAAAATAAAAAAGTTTTCTAAAAGACAACGAATGTTTAAGTGAGAAGGGAGAGGGTGCATGTTGTAATTTTTTTTTTCCTTCCACATTATGAAAACGTACACATTCACTCAGACGTACAGCAATTACAAGATTATCTACAAAATCAATTGACTCATTCATTCAATAACATCAGAAAATAAAAATAAAAAAATTAAATTTATAAAACTTAATCATATCTTTCTTTTTCCCTTCATTTGAGATGAACTCTTTACATGAAAAAAAGTATGCTAACAAGCAACTGTTCATGAAAACTTAAAAATGGTTTAAAATATAATTTGATGAAATCTATTCACACAAGAGAATGTTCGATTTTCTTATAAACACTTTTTACCGTCGGGTTTGTGTAAGTCTGTCTTGATATATTAATATCGCTAAATAAGGAAATAAAACATTAACAATAGCAAGGACACAATAACACGTGACAACAGGTAATGATAGCAGTGGAGGTAATATCCTCAAATCAATGTAAACTTCAATTTGTAGGCTAACATCACTTCAAAAAATACAAGTGAATAATTTTCCTTTCTTCACTTCAGTGTATCTTTCCAGTGTACTTGGCGTTGACTACTTCCTTTATGTATCTTAAAGCTCGCTTCTGGTATATTCTGTTCGTGCTTTAAAGTTTGCAATGGCTACTCTTCCAAATGAAAGAAACAGTCATGATGACACCATTCATACTCGCATCCATACAAACAAACAAAAAATAAATAAAATAAAAAATTAAAACATTACCAAGACTAATTTTCCCAAACTGGAAAGGAAAAAAAGTCAATATAACATAATCAATGCATGTTCTTCCATGCAACTAAAATTTTTAAAAAATTTGCAGGTTCTTCAATAAAAGAAAGGGGGGGGGGAAGATTTTCCACTAATCTAAGTGACACTGTTTAAAAATTAAGAAATTATATTTTTAAAACAATTAACAGAGACCAAGGTAAGTGTTTTATGCAACTTCACATGAACACTAATTTAAGATAGATCAAGATAGTTGGGCTTTTTTTTCCCCTCTCTTTTTTTTTTCCTTTTTCTTTTATTATAATTATTCCTATCACAAGAATGGCTTAGAGAAATTAAACTGATGAAGAACAAAAATCTTCCATCAAGTATTTTCTAAAACATAGAAAATCACCTTTTATACTAACAACCCTCCCAACCCTCATCCCAGTAATCCTTGAATTCATTTAACTCCCTTCCCTCTCCACCCTTATTCATACCCTTCTTTTTTCAATTGTGAAAACTTTAAAATAACAAAAGGAAAAAATAAATGAAAAAACACCCATGCTGTGAGGGGATGGCACGTGTTTTCATCTGAAAAACAGCATATTTTTTTTTTTTTTTTTTATTTTTATTTTTATTTTAAATGTCCTGCTCGGTGCAGTTGATGAAGAAAATGTATGACATTCCAGCAATGGCACCATCTCCAGAGGAAACAAAGAAACAAAACCAAAGAAATTTTACTATTCACATGTTTTTGTTTTGAGTCTCAGGCACTGGCCCCTGCTTTGCCATTTGGTTGCGATACCACTTCTTCCGTGTCCTCCGTTGATGTTGATGTAACACTTAGCGAAGAACTACAGCTTGGGTCCTCCATGGAAGAACAAGAACCCTTTAGAAAGAAATAAAAATATTTATGTATTTATAAAAAGCTGAAGATATATTTCTAAAACCATTTACAATCATTAAACAATATGTTCACATAAAAAAACACTGCTTTCCGTATCCCAGTGGCATTACTATAGTTTTATTACAAGTGAAAAGAAAAGGAAATCTCTGATAATTAGTTTATCTGAACTTCAAATATTCCTGAAGCATAATTTTTGAAATTTAATAAGATTAAGTAAATTTATGGTTAAAACCCTCTATAGACTCAATGCACCCCTCCCCTTTTATCTCCCCTTCTTTTTTTCTTTTTTTTTTAGTTTCATGCTTAACAAGTAAACAAAGATGTAGTTGAATAAGTAAACAGTTTGCACATTTGAAATGTGAAGTAGAAAAGCCAAAACAACTCTACAAATATAAATAGAGAAGCAACATTTCAAAAATTTTCATACAGTCAGGTCACATTATTATGACCACCAGCTAATATCCCGAATAACCGCCTTTAGCGGCACTGACTAGATGGTGTGGGAGTGAGTCAATAAGATTCTGGTAGGTTTTCTACTGGTAGCTGTTGCCATGCAGACTCTAAAGCATCCGATAGCTGCTGAAGGGTACGCGGTGGTTGTTCCATAGCAAGCACATGACGATCGAGGTGATCCCAAAGGTTCTCGATTGGGTTGAGTTCTGGGGAATTAGGGGGCCAGGGTAGTACTTGGAACTCTTGGTCGTGTTCCTCAAACCACCCCCGAACAATTGCTGCCGTATGACACGTCGCATTGTCTTGCTAGCTCGTGCCATCCCCCTCTGGAAAGACAGTCGCCATTTATAGTGTACTTGATCTGCAATTATGGATAAATAACCAAATTGGTTGAGAGTGCCTTCCACAGATATCAGTGGGCCCAGGCAATGCCATGAGAACACTCCCCACATCTTGACGCTGTCAGCATGGGTGCGGTGACCATCCGTCTGCTGTGGAGGCCCATACGTAGCAGGGTCCTCTGTACTGTGGTTTTAGAGACATGTCTGGTAGCACCCTCGTTGGTTTGAGCGGTAAGTTGGTCCACTGTAGCTCTTCGGTTGGCCTTCACACACCTTCACAGCCGACGTTCACCTCTCTCATCAATGGCACGTGGTGCTCCACAGTTCCCATACAGTTTATTCTGAACGGTCCTATTTTCCCAGTCATGGTACACTTTAACTACAGCAGCACAAGAACAGTTCACAAACTGCACCGTTTCTGAAATACTGCCACCCTTGGCCCGAAAGCCGATTACCATCCCCTTTTCCAGATCTGATAAATCAAGTTTCTTACCCATTGCAGCAATGAGTGATATGTTTTTAACATAGTGGAAACCTACCTTATATAATCACCTAACCAATTCCCAACACATGAAATATTTCCTCGGCTGGGCAACCCCGAAGACAAACGTAGGGGGTGGTCATAATGTGACTCGACCCTGTACTTATGAACATGTAATTTCTACAGAATAACAAAAGCAAATGTTGTACAGTGTACTGAAACATTACTGAACATTATTTAAAGGGCAACCGATACTAAAATTTAGGTATTAATTTACATGAATTTTAAGCTTTCAATTTATTAAGAGCCCTTTGTAGACCATAAATCCTTATTTTGTTATTAAAAAATATTAAAATTTAATACTAAAATTTTAAGTTAAACCTCAGTTTTGAAAACTGAAATAGTTTTAGAGTACGACAAATTTCGCCACTAGAGTGTGACGTCACCAGAGACGAACAAGGAGAAAATCTTCGTAAGAATACTGTTACTTCTATCACTGTCTTTTTTTCTTTTGGGGAACGGGGGGGGGGGGGGGTGATTGTTCCCCAATATGATAAAAATGCTATAGCGTATCTTTCCAATCAAAAGTGCTGGTGAACAAAATTGTTTGTCCCAAGTGACTTCATGACCATGCCCTCTAGTGTTAAATTAGTTTTTGAAGGTGTGGCAATTTTCAAATTCTTTGTTCATTTATTAAATACCTAAATGATTATAAACTATATAAAAAGATGATCTTAAATATAGTTATCCTGACCTATTTAAAGGATAAATATTCAGCCTGTCTCAGTCCACTGCAAGACATAGGTCTCCCCAACAGGGGTATTTGGTCTAATCTCCCACACTGACCACACGAGTTGGGAGATGCATTTTTGAGGTGGGAGTAGCAGCTGGGACCGACTGCTTAAAGTGCCCTCCGAAGAACAGGCCTGACCTATTTATTATTTCAAAATTTGATTTATTGGTGTCAGTTGCCCTTTAAATTTGAAAATCATTTTGCCAGCAAAAACATTGTAAAAACTCAAAATTCATTATCCAAGTACTGGCATTTTAAGATAGGCTGTGGCTACGTTCACGGCTACCGTGAAGGCGTAACTGCTCACGACAGTAAGGAATGAAGTCATTTTTATGAGAAGTGACCTCACAGTTGTTGCTGAGAGTTGGAAAGAAATAAATTTTTTTGTAGTAGGGGGAGATTTAAACATTTATAACTCAAAACTGGCTCATCAGAAGCAAACATGTATAAAAAAAAATTGTCTTAATATGAGGAGTCCGAACATGTCAATTTTATTGAGTTTGGTCAACACCACCTAGACAGAAGGCCTGATAACAGAAACATCATACATTGTTACATCATCTAAGTTGACCAAATATAGGGTTACTATTGGTAGAAATAGGAGTAATGATGATTTAACAATGTATGAAGTTTCCGTTATCAGGCCTTCTGTCTACGTGGTGTTGGTTTGGTTCACTGGTATGAATGCTACAGTTCAGGGCTGTGGGTTCGCCGGGCGTGAGTCGCCAGCGTCAGAATTTCACAAGAACAAAACAGAGGAAACAACTAACAGTGCAGCCGCTTTGTATAACCCAAAATATTCTCCTCTTTCATATTGTTCTGTCAGTCTTTCCAACGTATTTAGACTTGGCAGGTGGTGCTGGAGCCCCTCCTTCTGCTGCTCCTACTTTTAATTCAGCAATAGACTGCTGATTAATAAGCACACTTATCAACTCAAACAAATTAGCATGAGCTTTACCTGCAGCAGTGTTAAAAGCGTTATGCCATCCTTCAACGTGATTTGTGGTCCTCACTTCAAAGTTTCGATAATGATTCCACAATTCACATTTAAAAATCGCATTTTCGCACACCCATGTAACTAACACGTAATCTAAAAAATTTACCAACTCAACAATCTGCAGTGGTGCGTTGGCCATGATTTTTCATAAAAAGTAAAAAATAAACGCTATAGAAAACAACGATCGTGAGAAAATCGTTGAAGGCATGTTAACGTTAAGTAGTTTTATATTTGTCAAATGATTAAATGTTTAGTAAACATTGGAAACAAAATCAAAGATTCAAGGAGAACAAAAGCTAAAAGTACAATGACTGAAGAGAATAAGATATTGGGGCACTTGAAAATAAGCTATTTTGGGTTATACAAAGCGGCTGCACTGTTAGTCGTTTCCTCCGTTTTGTTCTCGCGAAATTCTGACGCTGACAACTCACACCCAGCAAATCTATGACCAACGACCCCATGTCCGGCGACTCCACAGCCCTATACCGAATGCTACAGCCATATATTCACTTTTAGAAAAAAAATTAATCTCCAAACATGGTTAACCAATTGGCATAAATATACATCAAGGCACAGTATAAAGTACTCTCAAACATTAATTTGGTTCTACTTTTTGCAGTTTCGGAGGAGATAGTTGCCCAAAATTGGTCAATACGTATAGACGGATTTTAAATTCAACATTTTCTGGAATCATGAGTTTTTAATTTTAAGTTCAATTTCAGAAAGAATAAAATTGAGTTGGGGAAACAAACATGTAGGCTTTCACTCTTAACGAGTGGTAGGTCAACAAGGGGTGAAACAGTCGTGATAATGGAAGTTTACAAAAAACAAAGTAATATAGTGTTGTTATCATCCCAGTGTTTACGTGTGAATTTACCTCCCCCTCTCCCCGTCCACCCACTAAGAAAATATGTTTGTGTATTCAAATATTGAAAATTAAGTACAATAAACCTTGGAAAAATTATGACCCCTTTATTTTTTATTTATATAAAGTAGCAAACAGAATGAGATTTACAAAGCTGAACAAATTTTTTTGTTGCCATTAATTTTTAAAACTTTCCAACTTTTGATAAGACTTGAAACTTCTTCCTATTGAACATTTACACAATATGTTCGTTCACCACTACAGCCGTCCGCAGCACGAAAAGTGCCGCGAACCAACTCCCGGCAATAAGTGCAACATCTCAGTTTAGTGTCGTGAGCTGCTATGCCTTCACGGTAGCAGTGAACGTAGCCACTGCATTTAAGAGAACTGCAGTTTTCTTCACCTCAATGACAAAAAGAATATATGAAGCGTAATTATAATACTTCACAATGATCAAATCATTTATCATAAATGATGGCCAATGAAATTTAGTTCCATGGCAAATACAGTATTATTAAGAGCTAGGAATTATATGCTGACAATCTGGGAATTAGTCTCCATGTTATAAACATGTACTCATTAGAAAATCCTCATGACTCTAATAACCCCATTTCTTTTTTCTGTATCAGAAAAAAATTATCTTAAGCAACGAGAAGTATAGATTTCAAATATACATGTATTAGCAATATATATTCCAACATCTTTCGAATACACATACCAAATAAATTTAAAAGTTGCAAGTTTTTCATCATTTGTTATTCACCTGAAATCTTGATCCTTTCTTTATCTTAATAAATTAGGTCAATATTGGATTGCTTCCATTTCATCAATTTTAAAACATCTATATTGCCGTAATTGTCGGGATATACTATGCACCTCACAACTGGTTTGACACCCCCCCCAAAAAAAAATTTTTTTTTTTGAAAAAGTAATGTTTATAGCTTTTTTATTTTTATTATAGGATACATCATGCGCTCACCACTGTAGCCCTGTCTTTCTCGAAGCGATGGCAAACGCCTTGACGGAGTGACCTTCTCCCCCTGGAAGTCAGGGAAGATGCTATGGGATGTCACCTGTGTAGACACCCTCGCCTGCTCCTACCGAGATGGAAGCTCAAGAGAGGCCAGTTTCGCAGCGAACCTTGCAGAAAGCAAGAAAACGTTTAAGTACGCTGACCTACTAAACAACTTTCGATTTGCACCCACTGGCTTCGAGACTTTTGGCCCATGGGGCTCTAATGTCCTGCCCTTCTTAAGAGACCTCGGTTCAACTTTCTGCCTCTACCCGGAATAGTAGATCCATGAAGTTTCTCCGCCAAAGAATCTCCCTGAACATTCAGAGAGGTAATGCGGCTTGCATCATCGCTTCTCTCTTCCAGGTTACTCCCTTTAACGAAATGTTCATTTAACCCCCAGTTTTGTGGACATTTCAGTTATCCCCAGTGAAATTACAAATTATTTTCTGCTAGAAGTTGACAGTTTTTATGTAGATAATGTTTGACTTTTATGTTTAGTACGAGCTTTTCAATATTACTGTTAGTTTTTATTGATAAGGCCGTTACACATATATGGCAAATAGTAAGGAATACACACACTGAATAATAACGAGAGACAACGCCCTATAAGGCATGAAACTAAAACTAGAAAAGCGAAACTAGAAATAAAAAAAGAATAGTTGCTTGCTCTGCATCAGAGTGCCCTCTCTCAACACTCCCACTCACTCTGATGCTAGTTAAGTCCTAGCAAGTCCTTGCATCTTTTAAAAATACACTTAAGCAAAGGTTTAGTCATTATATCAGCTGCCTGATCATTAGTAGAAACATACTCTAACTTAATCTTTTTAGCATTTTGACAATCACGAATAAAATGATGGCGTACATCAATATGCTTAGATCTGTTGTTAATAATTTGGTTAATACTAAGCTTGATAGCATCCTGATTATCACAGTTAATGATGGTAGCCGATTTCTGTTCATATCCTAGTTCACAAAGTACTTGTCTTAACCATAGAGCTTTCACTGCTTCTCCAGCTGCGATGTATTCAGCCTCTGTAGTAGACATGGCTTGCACTTGTTGTATTTTCGATGCCCATGATACTGTCCCTCCATTGAGAAGGAAGAAGTATCCACTCGTGCTTCTTCTTCTGTCCAAATCACCAGCATAGTCGGCATCTGCAAAACCAACCAAATCAGTACTACCAGCTCTAAATGTAATTCCAATGTTAGTACTTCCTTTTAGGTATCTCATAATATGTTTCACTGCAGTCCAATGATTTTCATCTGGATGGGACATATATTGTGCAACCTTTCCAGTTGCATAAGCAATATCTGGTCTTGTTCCACACATAGCATACATAATGCTCCCAATAGCTTCTTTGTATGGCACTTTGACAGTCTCTGCATCATCAGCTGCTTTCCTCAGTTTTGTAGAAACATCAGCAGAAGTGGCAGCAGGTTTGCAATTGGTCATGTTGAACTTATCCAATAATTTTTCAATGTAGCAGCTCTGATGAATACGCATAGACTTGTCTTCTCGATTTCTTTCAATTTGTAGACCAACAAAATAGTTGAGTTCATGAATCTCCATCTCAAAGGTTAGTTGAAGATAATGGATCATTTGTTCAATCATCTTGGGATCCTTGGCACAGAGCAATCCATCATCAACATAGTCCAAGGATTATTTTTGATTCTTGTATATCATTTACATACACACATGGTTCTGACAACAGTCTTTTTAGTCCAAATTGTTCAAGAAACAGGTTGAATTTTGAGTTCCATGCTCGAGGAGCTTGCTTCAGTCCATATTAACTTTTCTTTAATTTACAGAAACTTCCACTTTTATCATCATATCCTTCTGGTTGAACCAAGGTCAGTGGAAGAAAGGTCCCGCAATTCTTGAGCCAAAATTCACCGCTACTGCGCAGATGACGTCACCGGCACCAAGATCGCTCCCCAGTAGCACGCTTCTACATGATATTTGCCGCGCACAAGCATAAAAATTAATTTCACGATGCCTATCTACGATACAAATCAGCTAAAGATCAAACATGAGATCTTTCATATTATAGAATAAACATTATTTTGTTTATTCGTAAAAAACATTTTGATCAAATAAACTCTTTTTCACACTAATTCCCAACGTCAGCTCAGTGGTTTCATAATTTCTTAGCATATGTATATCCGAAAAGGCAAATATTGGAGAAAAAATAAAGGATTAGATTATTTGAATGGCTTCAAAGCACAAAAATTTCGAAAAACAATATTTTGAGTTATTTATTTATTTATTTATTTATTTATTTATTCCAATGTAAGAAACATAAATATATAGTAAGATGAATTTCCCATGAGCACATAGTGCTCGTATATTCGGAAAAGCATCAAAAGAAAAGAAAATAAATTAGTATATACGGTAACAACAATTAAAACTGATTGTTTTTAATATAAAAACCATTAAATACTAATTGTTTTTGTCAGTCATAATCCAATTTTTAAGTTTATATCTACATTTTCGTCCACCAGTACATAATTTTATTTCATTTGGTAGATCATTAAACAATTTTTTATAATTATAATCTATTTGATGGAAAACGAAAGAATGCTTTGGAATTTCAATTGGAATCGTCAGATTTTTAGAATATCTTAAATTATAATTAAAATGTCTGAAAATTGGCAGTTTCATTTTTACATAATTACATGTATATTTTGCCAAATTAAAAAGATAAAATTGATGAAAATTCATTATTTGATTTTTACGAAAATCATTATTGTTAAAGATACGAGTCAGCATATTAAATAGATTTATAATTGGTTTTAAATGAGTCACATAAGTTCCACCCCAAACTGGGATGAGATATTGTAATGTACTTAAAAAGAAAACGTTATATATTAAAATCAGATTTTTAAAAGTTAAGACAGTTTTTAATGATCGAATTATAAAAGTTATAGATCTTAATCTAACAAATAAACTTCTTATATGGGAATCCCATGATAAACGATAATCAATTGTAATACCCAAATATTTTGTGTGTTCGACATAAGTTAAGAGAGGACAGTGACTACATTCCAGATTATTACATTTCAAATCATGATATTTAAGAAACAAATTCGTATTACAATCAGAGTGCAATTTAAAACGCATATATACAGATTTTTTTACATTTAAGGACATATTATTTGATAACCAGAAGTTTAATAATTTAAGTTCTGATTGGGCTTCTTTAAAATTTACTAAGGAGTTATAAGCTAAAGACGGTGCAGAATTTTATTGGTATCACAGCTATCAAGAGGGTATTTAAGCTATCTTTCTAATAAGTTACTAAAAGCTCCTGAAGTATTGAACGACATTTTTTAAATTTCCATGGTTCTAATTTAAGAATAGAACAAAAAATAATAACCAACGTTTTTCAGCTAGCTGAAAAAGCGTTAGACCAAAAAGATTACATGTTAACACATGAAATTATACATAAATTTGTTAAGTCGAGAACTTATACTAGATTAAGAGATATGAACCGCATTCTTCTTCATGAATAGAAATAAAAAAAAAAAAAAAAAAAAAAAAATTTTTAATTAGAAACTCTTTTGTTTATTTCCTTGTTTAAATAAAAAAAGATATTGTGTAGGCGGATTTTTAAAGCATTTTATTACAATTTATCATGTGTGTTTTTCTTGCTCTTACAATTTCTTTTCCCATTAGATTTTTCAATTACAGTGTTTTTAAATGCAGGCAATGCTGTGCTCGGTACCCGTGACGTCATGTTGCTTCCCCGTGGTGAAGCCCACCCTGCGCACTGCGAGACCTTATATTCCACTGACCTTGGGTTGAACCATGTATAGTTCTTCTTCTATGTCTCCATGTAAAAAGGCTGTTTTGACATCAAATTGCACTATTTCCATATCTTCATTATTAGCGATAGCAAGTATTGTTCTAATAGAATCCATCTTAATTACAGGCAAGAAAGTTTCAAGATAGTCAATATCCTTTCTTTGACTATATCCTTTGGCTACAAGCCTAGCCTTAAACTTGTTAACTGTCCCATCTGGGTTTTCTTTTATCTTGTATACCCATTTGTTTTGAATTGCTGTCTTGTCTGGAGGAAGATCAGCTAATTCCCATGTTTCATTCATGTTTAGAGATTCTATTTCTTCATTTATAGCATCAATCCAAAAATTTTTGTCTTCACATTCAATAGCATCATTGTGTGTTTGAGGTTCGCTCTTTGCATATAGCAACGTTGAATTTGACCTTAAAGTTCTAGGTACTTTTTCAAAGACTTTGTTCTTTGAACCCTTTGGTCTTCCTATGTCTTTCTTGTCTTTAGAGCCTACTTCACACTCTTCTTTTTCTGTACTTGAGTCATTTTGGCAATTTTCAGTTATCTCACTGTGAACAATTCCTTTTGACAATTCAGTTGACAAATCAAACCACACATCTCGATACACACCAATGGAATTCTTTTCTGGATCATAAAGTCTATAATTCATTTCTGTTTTTGAATAGCCAACCAAAATCATAGGTTTTGACTTTGGCTCCCACTTCTTTCCGAGTTCTTTAGGCACAAGAGCAAATGCTTTAGTACCAAATACTCGTAAATGACTTACGTTGGGCTTTGACCCATGCCACATTTCATAGGGTGTTTGATCTTGTCCTCGATTGAACACTCTGTTCATAATATACGATGCAGTGTTCATAGCTTCAGCCCACAGTTTCTTTGGTAAATTTTTTGAATGAATCATTGTTCTTGCCAATTCAACGAGAGTTCTATTTTCTCTTTCTGCTAAACCATTTTGTTCTGGATTATGAGGAGAACTTGTTTCATGAGCAATACAATTTTCTTGTAGAAACTT
>JAHWFO010078450.1:101210-130807 GCA_023313115.1 Rhysida immarginata | reverse complement strand
ACATATATAGACATGATGAACATTTTGAAATTGTTTGAAAGATAGTGGTTTATTGATTGTGGAAACAGTTGTTCTGCATGGTTTTATTATTCCTTAATTTATAACTAACAAAATTTACAACGTTAAATACGTTACTTATGCTGTTAAATTAAAGTTTTATCGGTGAGCAGTCACAGAACGGGCGAAGTGATGATTCAATATGGCTACCACTAAACTGGAAGTTAGTAGCTGTAAAGCCAGAAAAGTAATAAAAGCAGGGGGAAAATGGGTACTGTAGACCTGCCAACTTTTTCTGGAGGAAAACCGGGTGATAGTAAATTTAGTAGAGTAAAATATACGTATCGATAACTTATTTAATTGTTACAAAAATAGTGCACTTAAATTTTACTTTTTGGACATAATTTAACATTACATGCCACAAGTATAATTACATATTATACACTAGTCAAAATAATTAAGGGAGTAAGATACTCCGTACGCAAAATAATGAGAGACCAACACTGGTTAAATTATAAAATATCTTTTATCTTGAAATAATGCTTATATAAATTTGAAGTTTCCCTAATTTGTCTCCTTGTGGAGCTGATTGTAC
This sequence comes from Rhysida immarginata, assembly GCA_023313115.1. NCBI lineage: Eukaryota > Metazoa > Arthropoda > Chilopoda > Scolopendromorpha > Scolopendridae > Rhysida > Rhysida immarginata. The sequence goes on along the minus strand of JAHWFO010078450.1, from coordinate 130,215 downwards.
TGTCTTGTAGCTTTTTTGCCTTTTTATATTACTTCTTTTGAAGGTTTACACTTGTATGCCTCATTTTAAAAGCGTTTTCACATGGGTGAAATGATATTCGGCGTCCCTGCAATACATCGAGCCACTAAAACTAATCGGCTTTAAACCAGTAAAATTATTGCAATTCGAACTAGACTTCTTGCTTGAACTAATTAATTTCACTGGTTTAATATTTTGCAAAGCGGCCGAACATTATTCACCTAAGTGAAAACGCTTTTGGAATGAGCTGTACATAGTAATTCTCTTTCTGGATAAGCAAATTTAACTGCAAGACGACTAGATAGTGTTCCAAAAAAAAATTGTTGACGAAATTGTTGGTGCATCACGGGGAAAGAAAGGAAAATTTTAGGGGTTCTTTTAAGAGAGCACTATTCGCCGGGAGATTTTTACAATCCGCCGGGTGACCGGGTGAGATTGTCAAAATCCGGGTGAGTTGGCAGGTCTGGTACTGACTCGCTTTCAGAAGTCACTTTTGAGACTTTACTCTCCTCAAAACAACGTCACTGAAAGTGACTTAAACAAGATAAGTGAGAAAAGTGAGTAAAGTTAGGAGGTCGTGAATACGACTAATGCCGTATTTTAGAGGTATATCTTGAAAGGGAACCGACGAATTATTCAAAAATTAATTTTTCGAAATCTGATTTTCAAACTGAATTGAATTTTTCGAATTGAAGTAACTGACCATTAACCCCCTTATTGGCTGGGGGGAATCCAACTGCCCCGTGACCGAATAGGTTGGGTATCATTTTGCCCCCGGAATGGAACGCCGTAGACAGAATGCCGAAGGGGCTCTAAAAACTGAAAATAGGACCAATGAGGTCCGTGGGGGCGAGAGTGGTAAGTTCCCTAATTTTGTGCGTAAAATTTTCATCTAACAATTTCTTCTACATTCTACATATTTCTTGTAGTGCATTTAAAAACTTAATATGCATTGGGAACTGACTAATTATTCGTCACTATTTGCAAGGAGTTGCACACAACATTGGATACTAATGATCCAGCAATAAAGTCTGTGGAATAATTTCGAAAAGTTGTTGAAAAATTTCGTCATTCAAAAAATTGGTGTTCAATAAATTTGTCTTTCAAAAACCTGGTTTTCAAAAAATTGCATTTGAAAAATTGATTTCCAAACAATTAACCTAGAACCCTCGAGAAGAAACAAATAAGATAAAGGTTTATTCTCAGGTCATATTGAATCAAGATGGAACGAATAATGATTGCAGAAAAAGTTGAAATGGTTTTAATGTTTATGGGGACTATAATCGAAATGCTTGCAATGTTTATGTTGAGTGATTTCTGGATAGATGTCATCCCAGTGTATGGTCTTTCCAGCATGTCGTTACTTTATTTATTGAAACCAGTAATGTAAAGCCCAAAAACAAAAAATCAGGATGCTAAAGTCAATGTTTTACCAGGATTAACAGCAAATCCGCAAAAAGCAGCAGATAAATTAGTCGAGGATCTAGAAAATCCCAAACAGATTCTGAGAATAGTGAAACTTCACATATTCCACTTTTATCGTATCTCTACATCAAGAGCTCCACGGAGATGATTTTCAAAATCGTATCGATTTTTATGACTGGGTGCAAGAACAGATGCAGATCTAAATTTTTTGGTCAGTTCGCTTTATTGGCAAAGCACAAATTGTGGAGAAATAAATCGCCATAACATGCACTACTGGTCAGATGAAGATCGCCGATGGCTATGAGAAGTCGAACATCTCCACCTTTGGAGATGCAGAGTCTTATGCGGTAAAAACAACGGATCAGATTTCATTGAAGGTACTTTGAATGCTGCAATGTACGTGCTAATAATATTTTGCCAATTCTGCTAGAAGATGTACTAGTTCATTAAAGAATAAACGTAGTATCAACATGATGGTTGCCCAGCACATTATGCACGAGAGGCTCAGGTGGTTCTAGATCGTAACTTTCCTGATAAGGGGATCAGTCTCAGAGGAACTGTGGTATGGCCTTCTCATTCACCAGATTTGACACCCCCCCCCCCCCCCTGCCCAGACTTTTGTAGGGGAAACTTAAGATTTGTGTTTACACAAATTACCAACAACTCCAGCCATATCTAATATCAACATGGATAATAGGAATGTTGTTGAAAAGAAATAAAGCTTCATAATTAACTGGTTCTAGTAAATGGAGATTCGCAATTGGTTTAAATAACCAAATTGAAATTCATAAAATTAATGTTGTACTTGAGAAATTTGAAGAAATGAAAAATTCAGACAAAAAATTCAACACTCTTTGGAACTGCTAATTACTGATTATGCAATAAACATGAAAATGACATTTTATGTAATTTGATTCGTATTTTTGTAGAATTAAAAAATGTAATGAATAACAGAAAATCCAAACAAAAGTTACCTGGTTTTTATTGGTTGCAGCGCCCTCTATGGAAGGTTGACAAAAAGCACGTATATGACAAAAAGTCATTTTCACCGATTTCAGCGCCACCTATGGCATTCGAAAAAAATGTTTGAAATAAAAAAATACGCATTTTTTCCCTGGAGAATCCGAATCTGCAATAAAAAATGGGGGTTGCCATTTATAAAAATAAAGTTACCCTCATTTTTATTGATAATTGTCACCTATGCTGAAACATATCGCCATCTGATGGTCACCCATCCAGATGAACAATTTTAGTCCTAAGTATTGTTTTTTGTATGATGTACACTTCCAGAGCTATTCTCTTCAGTCATTTTAAATGCTTCACCCGGTATACAGGCTGTTTGTAATTAAAGAGACAATTCAGTTATGTGATGAATCCACCAACTGGAATGGCACCAAATTAGTAAGGGGATTTATCAAGAATTTTGCCGAAAAATTTCTGTAGTTGTCAATGTTGCTGATCGGGGAAAATGTGGTGCTGCTATAGCCTAGGCATATGATAATTATGATAAAAGATAGTTAAACGCTTCTAATGCAAACAATTGGTTACAACATACCAGTGATCAGAGCTCTGAAGGCAAGGAGTCAGTTCAGATAAACATCAAGTATCAATTCTTAATTAGGGAGCCTATTATGTTCACAGCTAAATAAATATATAGATGACATACACAAAGACATTACCAAAATACAGTGGAGCTTCCCCGAAAACAAAATTCAAGGGACTGGCAAAATAATGGATATTACACTGCATGGAGGTGGTGTTAAAATTTGCATAATTTTGATGTATAAATTGTTAAAAATTGTTAATTTTAGTGTTTATATACAGTTGAACTTCGACACTTCAAATTTCACGGGAACAAAAAAAAATTAGAGATAGAGTTTTTGAGATGTGGCTTGGTTGGTTGGTTGGTTATTCAAATTTTTGGAGTCTACTAAGGTCATTTTGCGCCTTTTACACAAATTATATCTGTACGCAGCCAACACCTCCTAAAGATAAGGCCTGAGCGCGAAAACGTTAGACATCGTTACATCCAGTGATGGGCATTAATTACTTTAAAGGTAGTTTAACTACAACTACTAACTATTTTAAAAATTAGTAATTAGAACTACTTTGCAATTACTTTTTTAATGAAGTAATTATAACTACATGCTTAACTATTTCAAAAAAAGTTAACTACTTTTATAATTACTTTTTAATTACTTTTTTATTTTTCCACTTATGTAATAAACTTAAGGCCAAATTTTTTACAATGAGTCAACTTTTATTAATTACCGAAAGGTGTTTTATTCTATTACTGTGGGGGAACTTCGGTCTGTCAATCTGTAACTCGATATTCTTGAAACTTACGAAAGATTTTCAAAATTTTTTTTCGCCAATCGAATAGTATAGTTCATTGCACGAACCAGTTAGAAGGTGATCGAAATCGGTGCAATGGCACGTGCTCTAATGGTACTATTGTGACATCCCCTAGAAATTTTCAATGCTAAAATATTATAAGTAATACATCAAACAACTCGTAACAACAAGCTATAAGCGATTATAACATTATTAAGTACTGTTTTAGCCAATAGATAAATATGGTTCCGTTCATGAACAATTTCGAAGATGGTCGAAATCAATATAATGCCAAGTGCTCTAACAGTACTATTATAACACCCTCAAAAATTTTCAGTGCTAAGTTATAGCAAGTTATAACTCGTAATGAGAAGATAAGAGCGATTATAACGTTATTAGATACGGTTTCACCAATCAATAAATATGGTTCGAAGATGTCAAAATTCGTTCATTGGTATCTGTTCTAATGATACCAATATGGCACCATTGGAAATTTCCAATGCCAAGATATGTTACGTAATATATCAAACAACTTGTTACATGAACAAATATGTAAGATTAATTAATAAGTTTCAAGATAGTAGATTTTAATTCAGAGGTATTCTAGCTGTGGTAATGATACAATGCCGGTACCATTGGAAATTTTCAATGCTAAGACAGGGCATGCCATGTACAGGGTGTAAATTTTAAGTTGACAAAGCAGAATAACTCGAAAAATAAGCTTCACACGAAAAAATGCGTATAATCCAAAGTTGATTATTTTCGAGGGGGCATCTGCTGGTGCTAAAATTAGCCCACCCCCCCCCGGCCCCTGGGGGTGGGGCGGGGGGCAACTTTAAAATTTCAAATGGGAACCCCTATTTTTTATTGCAGATTCAGGTCCTACATAAAAAACTACGTACATTTTGTCTGAAACATTTTTTTTTATTTTTGGTAGATGGCGCTGTAATTCAAGAAAATCCATTTTCTCATTTTTGCGTGGAAATGGTTACGGAGAAATAAAAAATACTTATTTACTTCGTAAATTTTGCCGCAAAGTTATTATTTTATTATTTTTTGCCGCGGATTAGGATAATTTTGTTTTGTTTCGTGATCATGAGGCCACACAACTTTATAATTATCAAACAAATCAACTGATTAGCTAACTAACTAACCGAACATCCTACGTACTAACGAGTGAACTCATTAACTAACAGAGTAAAAAAGTAAAAGACTGTGTAAAGATGAAGTTATTCCCGTTTAAGATTTGGTGGTCCTTAAAAGGACCGATTGTTTTCGTTTTATTTTTTCTTATTTGCAAATACTTGCAAGTAAATGAATTTCGGGGTGCTTGTATTTCCAGTGAGTCCCCTCGCCTCTCACTTTCGGCCTGCTTGTTGTCCTTAAATCCCTTGCATCTCGCCGTTTTATGAAATTAAATGTTCAAATTGATGACCTCCAACTTCGATGCATTTATTGACTCGTTTTGTAAATTCCTGAACACATCTTGATAACATGTCTGGTGTAATTGCAGCGCAAGCATCTCTTATTCTTTGAATCATGTTTTCGCGAGTGGTTGGCGTTTCCTTATAAACGATATCTTTGAGGTAACCCCATAAGAAAAAATCTGGCGATGTAAGGTCAGGCGATCTGGCTGGCCAATTCACAGGACCTTCCCTGCCGATCCAGCGACCATGGTAAAGTCGATGTAGTACTTCGCGCGCTACTAATGAAAAATTACAATCTTTTCTTCTAAAGATCAGAATTTAAAATGTAAACATTCTGAAAAAAATGCCAATGTTTACGTTATTTGTTTGTTGACGAAATGTCTTCAAATTACATTGTAGTTAAAACAATGTAGGAATCGAAATGAATAATAAATTAGTTATTTCCACGCAAAAATGAGAAAATGGATTTTCTTGAATTACAGCGCCATCTACCAAAAATAAAAAAAATGTTTCAGACAAAATGTACGTAGTTTTTTATGTAGGACCTGAATCTGCAATAAAAAATAGGGGTTCCCATTTGAAATTTTAAAGTTGCCCCCCGCCCCACCCCCAGGGGCCGGGGGGGGTGGGCTAATTTTAGCACCAGCAGATGCCCCCTCGAAAATAATCAACTTTGGATTCTACGCATTTTTTCGTGTGAAGCTTATTTTTCGAGTTATTCTGCTTTGTCAACTTAAAATTTACACCCTGTATAAAACAATTGTAATGATGTGTCATGAACGAATGTATAAGTAGTTAATAATTTCGAAGATGGTCAAATTTGATTCAGTGGTACCTGTGCTAATGATACTATTATGTTACCATTAGAAATTTTCAAAGCTAAGATATGGCATATAATATATCAAACAACAAATAACGACAATTATTAAATTCGAAAATTATTGAATTTGATTTACAAACCTATTTTAATGATTTCAAAAAACAATTCAAAATTTTTAGAAATACAGGGTGACTCAGTCAATTTCTGACCATTTCAGTACTATGACATATTGACCCATTAATGTTTGCAAACTTAGCATTTCAGTATGATATTTTAGGCAGTTCGGAGTTTTTATTCCTGTGGAAAAGTCTTGATATGCTCAATGTGGCCACCACGAACGTTTTGAACTGCTCGCAGCCGAATGGTGAAGTTGTTCATAACTCTATCCAGGATTTCTGCATCCACAAGGGTGCAGCAGTCGACGATGCTTTGTCGCAGCTGGTTTAGGATTCTAGGTGCTGTAGTGAACACACTGTCTTTAAGGAACCCCAGAGATAAAAATCACATGGGTTTAGGTCAGGACTCGTAGGGGTCCAAAGAAAGCCACCCACGAATCAACCTGGAAACCTGTTTGAAATGACACAATTTCCAAATTTCTGATTGAGAAAGTCTAGCACTTCATAAGTTGTGTGAGGCCTAGCCCCATCCTGTTGAAGCCATTGATGTCGAAGCGGTATACGCCTCCTTTGCAGCTTGGGGATGAAAATGGTTTCCAACATGTTAAGGTAAGCCTGTGACGTTACGGTGCCCTCAAAAAAGAACGGACCAATGATGCCTCTTTTGGAAATCGCGCACCAAGCCATAACCTTTCGTGGATGAAGAGGTGACTTATGGATCTCATGAGGGTGCTGGGAACCCCAAAAACGAACGTTGTGTTTATTAACGTCACCTGACAGATGGAAGAAGGCCTCATCTGACATCCACAGGTTGTCCATAATGTCCTGATTGGCTTCCATTTCTGCTCCAAACTCCATCGCAAATTGTTGTCGCTTCTGTCTTCCAGTGTCTGTTAACTCCTGATAAACACGGATCTTATACGGGAACAGGTGTAAATCCTTTCTCAAAATTTGCCACGTCGTGGTATACGACAGCCCTTCTTCAATGGATAGGCGGCGAACAGATTTTTTGGTAGGGGAATTGACCAACCTTGTGCGAACATTTTCGACAACTTTGGCCGTTCGAACACGAGCTTCGCTCCCGCCTTTTTTCTTGCCTTTAACACATCCAGTGGCACGAAATTGCTTGACAAAATCCACAATTGCTTGCCTGCCTGGTGCGTCTCGGCACTTATACTCCTTCCGGAACTATCTTTGCACGGGTACAGGTGATTTTGTCTCGAAATACCATTCGACAACCTTGCATTTGTGCTCTGTTGATAAAGCGGGCGCCATTTTTCAACAATACGATTTTCATGCAGTGCCGTTGCAACAATACAAACCTCAACTATTTAGAAATTCGATTTGGCGCTCATATTCTTTCAATTGTTTATCCCTAATGCACGCCATTCGAGTGAAATGGTCAGAAACTGACTGAATCACCCTGTACGTTTCAAATTGTTTAGGTGATGGAGACTTGTTTAGCCTTTCGGTACTTAGGTCATTACTTAATGGTTTATTTCCACAGAAATTATTTTAAAAGTAATTGGTAGGTAAAAAAGTAATTGGTAGTTAACTATTTTTAAAATGTAGTTAAACTAGTAGTTAAAACTACTTTTTCCTCAGTAGTTGTTAATTACTTTTTAACTACTACAAAATAGTTTAACTATTTGTAGTTTAACTACTGCACATCACTGTCAGTTACATCATTATCAGAAGATACGTTTATTCGCATTTCAGGGCTTATTATTGGTAGCAATGCGATTAAACGTATCTTTGGATGATGATGTAACAATGTATGACGTTTTCGCGCTCAGGCCTTATCTTTAGGAGGCGTTGACGCAGCCCGGGACAAACAAACATCCACACCCATCGCATGATTCGAACCCACGACCAGGTGGACTCGAGAACTATAAAGCCTACACCCTAGCCCTCTCGGCCACCTAGCCGGCTTTTGAGATATAGAGGGTTTCTTTTAAATCAAGATATTTAGGTTAATAAAGGTACTTTGTGAACACAGAACGACGAGATAAAATGGTACTTATAAGTGGCGCCATTAACGTCAAACTCAAACTGTGCACATGCTCAAATATCTCGTACACAACCTACTTGCCAAGGAGACTGAAAAATTTTTAGGTGAATTTTTTTCTTAACACATGAGAACAGTGTAACGGAAGCCTAATCAAATTTCTTAGTTTTCGTAGGAAAATCTCTCAATGAAAAAATCTTAACTCTACTACACCTAAATGCTTTGCTGGCAAGCGAGGTTTTCCAAGAAAATGTTAATATAACGAGGGAAAATTACACAGAATTAAAAGCGAAAATGCAGGGAAATAAATTTTTTTCAAGATATTGAGGTTTGACTGTATAAAAATTTAGTATTTAATATTAATTTGAATGCTTCTTAACATTAAGAGCACAATTTTTTTCAATACTTGACATCGCTGCTAATCTAAAATCACACAGGTCGCATTGCTGAAAATTTTGTTTGGATCGCGATTATTTTTTCCGAACTAATTAAAATTTGAAAGTAGAACAGACTAAAAATAATGCTGCAATAAGTAGGTTATGGAAAAATACTGATAAAACGTATCCAATTGTGTGTATACAACTCTTGGACATAAGTTTTTAATATCAGTTGCCTTACCATTTCAACAAACAACCAACTCGCTTAAAAAAACAATAAACAAACTAAAAATTAAACAAAAATTTACGCATTGATAAAAGGCATGATTCTTTACAAATTTACATTAAGAACGTTATCTAGTAGTAACAAGTTAAATAATAAAAAAATATTAAGTTAAATTTATACTGGACAAAAATATTTAATACTGATGCTGCTTGGACAAAAATATTTAATACTGATGCTGCTTGGACAAAAGTATTTAATACTTCTTAATATTCTAATTTTGCTGAACTGATATCCTTAACTACCTCTACAATCAAATGGATTTGACCATGTTAATGAAAAGACTCGGCAAAAAAAAAATTTTTTTCCATATAATATTGCAATTGAAACAACAAAGTCATGGGTAAAACACGCGAACTTTCCATAGATGCAAAAAAAAATCGTAATTATATTGTGTAAAGAAAACAAAACCCAAAAAGAAATTGCAACCATTGTAGGATGCAGCCAAGGAACAGTTTCTAACATTATAAAGCGTTTTCGAAATGAAAAAGTACTGACAAACAAGACACGTAGTGGTCGTCCAAGAATCACTACAAAAAGACAGGATAAGACTTTGAAGAAAATCTGCCTACAAATGCGCAAAGCATCGTCTAAACAGATGAATATAGAGTGGAAGAAATACCAGGCCCATACATCAAGCCTTACTCTCAGACGACGTCTATCCGAAATGGGTTTTAAGCGAGCGGTAGCCAAAAGAAAACCTCACCTGTCACGTCGTCAGAAGCAGGATCGTTACAAATGGGCCAAAGCCAAAAAAGACTGGACCGAAGATGACTGGAAAAACGTTATTTTTTCAGATGAGTTCAGTGTGTCTTGGACTTGGAGATGGTGGTCAGGTTTATGTGTGGCGACGAGTAGGCGAAGAGTTGCATGATGACTGTATACAAGGTACACAAAAATTTAAGCAAGGAATTATGGTTTGGGGTTGTATAACTGCTAAAGGCCCTGGTCGTTTGTGTATCCTTAAAACAACAGTGACGAAAGATGTGTACGTTGAAATACTAGATCGCTTTCCGATTCCAACTCTAGATGATTTTTTTGATGATGATGATACTTTCATCTTTCAAGATGACAATGCCTCATGCCATCGTGCAGGACTTGTCAAACAATTTTTAGAAATCCACAACATTCCGACAATGACTTGGCCAGCGAATAGTCCCGATTTAAACCTAATTGAAAATATTTGGTTGATTTTCAAAAAAATTAATGGATGCTAAACATCCTACCAATTTGAACGAATTGCGAGTTGCAATCCCAGATAGTTGGCAAGAAATTAGTACAACTGAGTGTGCTAAACTGTATGCAACCATGCCACGGCGAGTTATGGCAGTAATTCAAGCCAAAGGTGGTTGCACAAAATACTAACTATTGGTTAGTACTTAAAATATTGATTGATTTGTTAAGATATTAAATACTTTTGTCCAGGCAGCTTTAGTATTAAATATTTTTGTCCAGCCTTGAATATGTTTAATTTACTGTCACATTCTAAGTTTTTGTTAATGAGCAGAAAAGTTCACTTAATATTATAAAAAATTATTTTTTTTGTTTCTGTATTAAATTTTATTGGTTTATTTTGTTTCTAAATTAGTGAATTATGTGAATAAAAGTATTTTGAAACACAGAGCTTGTCGTTATTAAATACTTATGTCCAAGAGTTGTATCAAGGCCAATGAGTGTTTTTTCGTTGGTTTCTGTAAAATTAGCATTTCAAAAAATACTTAAGGGCTTAAACTTTCACTAAAGATAAATTCATAAATTTGAACAAATCTTAAAGTTTTCAATAAAAAAAATTCTTCCAGTTTTGACAGCTTTTACAGTAGTTCTCGTGCAGATTCTCACAGAAAATATTTTAACATGCTCCCACGTTTAAACTCGTCAGCAAAGTGCAGTGCATTATGGGTAGTTAGGTGCAATAACGTTCTCGAGAACTTTTTGTAATTCTGTCGACAAAGTAAGCCTAATGCCGCAGCCGACTGGGCAGAGACTGTGACGTAAAAAATTTTTAATTTCGGTTGTTGGCAGTTTGCAATAATTTAGTCTGTCAGCTGTTGGGTCTAGCTAAGTGCGGGGCTCAAATTTCGTAATAAAGAGTTAAAAAAAATTACCTTAAAATTTATTACCTAGACCAAAAAATCCTTATGTTATAGGGATAATAACGCTATAAATATTTTACTATATGGAGATTGAAAGCATTAAATCAATAGGATTTTTGCTGGGACCACAGCAAAATTATGTTACAGAGATAACTTCGCTATATCGACATTCGCTATCAGGAAGTTCTACTGTACTAACATCTAATCATTAGTTATAATGATTCGGAGTTTGAAGATACGGCACCACTTTTCCCCTTATTGGCAATATTTCCCAATTACATTTTTTGTGGACTCCTCCGCCCCATTCTTCACAGTTCAACTCCTAATTAAGACTATATAGCAGTTGTCTTGGATAGTTAGTTCAATCAGAAACACCCTGTATATAAAGATTTTTTGTATAGCCAAAATGTTTACTCAAACAAGATTTTTTTATATGTGAAGTTAAAATTTTCTTACCTTATCATTTTTGTCCAGTAACTTAACGTAACTCCACTGAACAGGTTTGTACATCTCTAAGTGATTAAGGGCTTCTTCTAACTTAAACCATTTGCGTTTGCGTCCTGTATAATATATATTAAAAAACTTGATTTAAATTTTTCCAATAATTAAAACAATAAAGTTGTCCCTGTCCAAATGGGATTTCCCCAAGCCTGCTATATTCCTGGAAATCCTAAATGGTAAGCAATGGCTAAAAAGAGGCAGTTTTATTAACAAGCAATTACTCCCCCAAACCTTCGAATTTGTATGTATAAAAATGGATGTTGATGTGTATGAGATTGATACTCATACCAACATAGTTTGACCGATCACCATGAAAGTTGGGACTTGCAAGTGTTTTTTCCACAGAGAAGGTTTTTATCTATCCATTTTACTTTAACTCCTCACTAGATGGTGCTGCAGCACATATTTCAGATATCGCAAATTTCATCAAAAAAAGAGCCTGAGCAATGCTGGGTTTATCAGCTAGTATTTTATATTTACACATGCAAGGATAATTAATAATTCATAAAAAGCAAATGACTAATAAAATACAAGATTAAAACTGAACGCTTACCAATATTTTTGGAGTCTTCCCATTCATCCAATTCTTCTGTCACCACTAAAACAAATACTGCTGTGCGATGCTTCCGCTCCTGATTCTAAAATAATATTAGCAACCACTAAACTTTCTACAGAAAATAATCAGTGGAGGCAACAAATAAAGTTAACTCCAAACCAGTATCAAATTCTATTGCCTCATCGTAAATTATCTGCTAAATTCTACTAAAAAGGCTACTCTAACTTGAATTAAATTTGTCTCACCTCAAAAATTCCAAGGCAACGGCCTAACTTTCCCCTCACACCAGCTTCTTCCCAAACTTCCCGAATTGCTGCCATGCTAGGTTCTTCGTCTGGCTCTAGGCCTCCACCAGGAACAATCCATCGATCAGGAGCCCTGCTGCTTGTCACCAGCAATACCTAAGACAAATGAAATCAAAAAGCAACATTAATTAATTTTTTCATATCTTAAAAATCAAAATATAAATGAAGACTTTTTATATAGGGGGTCTTACCTAAAGTGAACCAATAGCCAACTTCTAAAATACAAATCTGGCAGTACTTTCAATGAAGTATTATACTTTTATGTGAGGGGTTTTTAGGTGTATTCAGTTTCCAAAATAATGACACCATTTTCGAATATGGAAGTAGACTTTGAAATGTGCAATGGAAACCCGTATTTTTAATTTTATTTTCAGAATGTACACAATATTTGAGAAATGTTTTATTCTTGGCGTTTTTCAATCCAACCATTTAGGAGATAGAGGCACTGAAACTGGTGTGTTTGGATTTAAAAAAAGACAAAAAACAAATTGTTCATCAATTTGGTTCAACCTTTGTTTTGGTGGGAGCAAATAGTAAATATAATAGATGTGTTCACTATTTACTCATATTTCCCCGATGACCAAAGAATTTTAATATTATATAGTAACCAACATGGAGAAATCCTACTACCTTTTAACTTAATTATTTACAAATCTATATTAAAACAGAAAACATCAGAAAATTCAATATTTCACGCTTAAGAGAAAGGTTAATATACAACTCCTGGCAAGAAATATCAGATATTTATTTCTAGTTCAGCTAAATTCATAAAAAAGCTTAAATTTCCTCAAAAATAATGGACACATCCAAAAGGGATGAAGCATAAATTACAGAAAACACTTTATTCTATAAATGAGTAATTAAGCATATAAACAAAACATTTCTACTTGAAAATATACATTAATATAACTAACACAGTGGAAAAAAGTATTGGATAGCCTTTTGGCTTGGAAATAAATATGGGATAATGCCAAATAAACATGTCAAATATTATCAAAAACTGTTTTTAATATTTGGCAGCCCCGCCTTTTGACTTGATTATTGCCTTAATTCTTCGAGGCATTGATTCATATAAGGTTATGCATCGGTGTTCACTGATTTTTCCCCAACAGTGACGAATTGCTTCTTTCAGCTCGGACTTGTTGGTTGGTTTGTACAAATCAATCATTTTCGTTAAAGCCCACCAAAGATTTTCTATTAAATTTCCATCAGGACTTTGAGCTGGCCATTTCATCCGTCGGATTCGATGATCCTCTCAGTATTTGGCAACAGCCTGAGAACGGTGGCACAGTGCATTATCGTCCTGAAAGACAGTCATCCGAATCACCAAACGAATCTTCCAACGTTGGCAGAAGAAACTGATCCAAAATGTCTATATAGGTGGCACTGTTAACAGTGCCATTTAAAACGCACAATTTTCCAGGTCCTGCAAATGTCACACATCCCCAAATCATTACACCCTGTGGAAACTTTACACTGGAACTTAAGCAGTCAGGATGGAATTGTTCTCCTTTTGTTCTCCAGACAAACACACCGTTATTATCACCATTACCTAAGCAAATCCTACACTCGTCACTAAAAACAACTAGTTTCCAATCCTCCACTGTCCACTTTGCATGGTCTTTGGCCCATTGCAAGCGTTACGTCGATGCTCGTTCGAGAGCAACGGTTTCTTCTTTGCTTTCTTGAATGAAAACCCAGCCTCGTTCAAACGGTTTCGTAGAGTCCGATCACAGACCTTGATGCCGCATTGTTCCCACTCTCGGTTCATCAATCGGGATGGTTGATTTTCGCATCCGTTTACAGATCCGGATCAGTTTTCTATCGTCGGATGCACTTTACTTCGGTCGCCCACATCTTTTCAAATTCTGCACATTGCCATGAGAGTTAAACTTGTGCCACAGACGTGACACCGTGCTCTGGGAACATCTCAACAAAGTTGCGACTTCTAATTGAGTTTTTCCTTCTTTTAGCAGGCGGACAATTCGAGTTTTCACATCAGTAGACAGTTCTCTAGCTGGACCCATGATACTCTAATTAGCAGAGTTTTCTGTCGTCTACTAACCTCCATAATTGTGAGCAGTGTAAAGGAATAAATAATTTGAATAACAATTGCATATTCGCAAACAAAATGTATGATTGGATGTTACTCACTGAATATATCGCGTATTTTTTTCCAACCAATGAGACTATCCCATTCTTTTTTCCAACACGTCCGTATTCATTTACATATTTCAAAGATTCTTTTTTTTTTCAATTTTTAACAGTAATTCGTATTTATAGATTAAAGTGTTTTCTTTAATATATGCCTCATCCCTTTTGGATGCGTCCATTATTTTGGAGGAACTTTAAGCTTTTTTATGAACTTGGCTGAACTAGAAATATCCGATATTTATTGCCAGGAGTTGTATATAACTGGGAGAGGTGGAAGCAACAGATGGTGCAGATGAAATGGAATCACACCAATTTACAAATTGCATAAATTGCACTTCCTAAGCACTTGTTACATTCCTCATGCATCCAAATTAAATTTAAGGAAAGAAGACAGCATCTGTTTCCTATCAAGTTATTTTCAATATCTTATTGATTTCAATTTATAAATACCATTATTAACTCCGACGTGGTTTTATTACATGCCAAGTTATAATCATTCTAAGTTTCTAGATAAAGGAATTTAAGCTTCTGTATGAAAGTTGACCATTTAGCATTGTCTATATATTTATAATTAACAATAACAAAGAATTGGTTACTCAATGGATTATAAAAACCACTGAATAGACATTGAAGATAAACACAATTGTCTATTTATAAAACATTTATATAATGACTGCTATTCTAGATAAATCTAACATTTAAAAAGAATCTGTCTACTGGTTTGGCTACGCCAATGGCTCTCAAACAGTTTCAACTCTCAAAAATCTGAGCTGCGTGAACCCCTCACTTATAAATATACATACAGTAGATATGCATGTAATAGATGAACCTTGAAATCTGCCAATGCAGAAAATTTTTGGTGAACCTCAGTTGGGAAACATGGGTTAAGCATTCCATTTGTTTAAGCAAGTACTTAATTCCCCAATTGCATATTATTAAAGAACACATCTAATTTATTCAAACTGTCTAATTTTCCAATTATTAAATAAATAGCAAACTTAAAACCATAATGTAGAGAACAAAGCATTATAATTCAAAATTCATTTTGAAGGAGAGGAAGAATAGGGAGGCTCAGAAATGTGGGTTCTCATTTTATATACATACGAGGGTAGCCCAGAAAGTAATGCACCACAATTTTTTTCTCTGTCCCCAACAATGGTACGGATGCGAAACTTGAGATATGCATTCTTTGAAGTTTTCGGAGTGCACACTCAAGTTTCCATTTCTTCCGACAGATAGCGTACGTGCAGCAATGGAACAACATGGAGTCTCAGGGCTTAAAATTCAAATTTTTCATGGAGGGGATCCTCCCCTCCTATATTTGTAAATGGAGGGGAGTTGAACCGTTTGGGAGGGAGACAATAAGTTATAGGTTATACAAGTGATTTTTCAAAATATTTCAATTTAAGTTTTGTACATAAATTAAATGTGTTAAAAAAATAAAATACCAAAAACTCAATCATAAGAGAAAAATGTAATAAATTCTTATATTTCAATAAACAAAAAATTAAATAGTCATAGATGTGAGGTTCTTCTGCACCGTAGCTATTACCATAATGGATTGTGATCTTGCAGTACAGCATGTTTGGTAAAAAATAGATAACCAACCAGTTTCGACTTTTATTCCTGCCTTCATCTATATAATCCGTTACGTTATACAAAATTAAATACCACTAAAATATATAAAATGGATTTTAAAGTGTCTTGATATTTAGCAATCTCTGGACACGATTTTGAAGTATCATCTAAACACAATGCTAATCTATGAGCTACACAATAAATTCCTATTTTTCTCTTGACGATACCGCAACGGTGACGATTGGAACTAGCGAGATTTCATCGGTTCAAAAGTTAAATCTCCATGAAAAAATTCACCAATAATGACTGACGACAAATTAAACCCATAATCTAATGATTTATGGATGGAAAAGATTCGTATCCAAAGCTTATATTGTAAGATATAAAGAACAAAATAACATTATCTTTAAATCTTAATATAATCATAAAAACATTTAATATGATTAAATTTCATGGGTGGGGAAACTCCCCTCCTGAAAGTTTTCTTGGGCGAGATTTTAAAATTTTGGGCGAGAATCCCGCCATCCCGCCCTGAATTTCAAGCCCTGAGTCTTTAAGTGATGTACGTTACAAGCAGCATGTAGTCATTGAATTTCTCACTGCGAAGCAAGAAACAGTTGGAAACATTCACAAACGTTTATGTGCAGATTATGGAGCATCAGCAGTCGACAGACGGTTAGTCGCTGGGCACAGAAAGCGGTTCGGCGGAGCTCCAAGATTTGCCGCAGCTGCGTGAACAGAACAAGGTTGGTACCGATAGGGCATACATGCTCTTGTGTCTCACTGGAGGAAGGCCATAGAACGGGACGGAGATTATGTGGAAAAATAGGGAGTGTAGAAGAAACATCGCTCTTTCGTGTGTATAAGTTTCATTGTGTTCAATAAATAATTGTTGAAGAAAAAAATTGTGGTGCATTACTTTCTGGGTTACCCTCGTATATACAGATTTAGGACAGTCAAAAAATCTTAAAAATTCTCTAAATTTAACTTGACTCCAGCGCACATACTGAATGGCTAGATTATTATGACCACCTAACATTTGTAGGCAAATTTTAATTAGAAGTGGCAAAAGTCGGTGGCGAAAAAAAAAAAAATCATGTTTATATCATAATTTTATATATTAATTGTCATTCTCACC
This sequence comes from Rhysida immarginata, assembly GCA_023313115.1. Taxonomy (NCBI): domain Eukaryota; kingdom Metazoa; phylum Arthropoda; class Chilopoda; order Scolopendromorpha; family Scolopendridae; genus Rhysida; species Rhysida immarginata. The sequence goes on along the minus strand of JAHWFO010078450.1, from coordinate 113,082 downwards.
TGGGGCTATTCTTGAATTACTTTTAACTTGAAGTTTAAAATTATTCGGATCATATAAGTTGTCAGTATTCGACATTTGGGCATTGACACCTGCATTATTGGGATCATTGTTGCCAATTAGTAGATATTCCGATAAATTTTGTGGATTTTACATAAAAATTATGCAAAAATCCTCTGAATTTAGTGGATTTAAATTCATTTGTACAATTCAGTGGATTATTTTGCTCCGATTTAGAGCAAAAAACTTTTTTGAGTTGGCAACACTGGTGGCTAAAATAATAAGAAAGTGGCTAAAAAAATATGAAGATGGCTAAACAGTGGCTACAAAAAAAGTAATTCCAGATCCACCCCTGAGTATTGAAGGCAAAACTGTATATCCAAACATATATCCCATAGCTTTTGAATACACATAATCGACAAAAAAGCCAATCATCAATTCACGTTTAGCCACCTTATTATGATCTGTCAACTTCTAAAAAAGTTATCAAAGTTTTAGACACATTACAGACTGCAATAGTTGCTAATTAAGAGTCAAAGGGTTATTTTCTCTTGTTTCAATTTTTATATCTTGTCATAACCCCATCATGGGCAACAAGTTAACACAAATGATAAAATTTCAAAAAAAAAAAAGGGGGGCAAGGAAAGTTTTAGTTTAGCTGTTAAAATGAAGTTCAATTAATGAATGACTATTATGAAGGAGAAAAGGCTCGTGAAATAGCACAAGACAAAAAACTATCGCATTTAACAGTTTCAACAATTACAACAGATAAATCAAGAATAATGGATTTATAATGTTAAGTTTATACATTTTTAACAACAATAAGTTAAATAGAAATTTAATGCATAAAGTATTATAACAAATCAAAATATTACAACAGATATTGGACTACTTGTACTTTATAATAGAGGGTGTAACAAAGGTTCAATAAATTTCAATCTTAAATAGCTATGCAACCATTGGTTGCAGATCAATGAACCACACGCAATTTGTGTCAAGTCTTTGTTCAATAGAGGTCTCTAGTGTGCATCTGGAAGACCTAGGAAGATACTGTCAAGATGGCAAATGCACAATATAGCCTTTTTGTGGCCATCTCGATCCCCAGATCTCACAGTTTGTGACTTCTTGTGGGAATAGGGAGTGCAAGTGACTAAGTCATAGCTGACATTTGCGTGATGAAGGGGCTGAGAGCCAAGGAAATGGAATCGCTGGTTCCAAACATTGGAACCACGCAAAGTACATATTAGTAACGTTGAAACGGACAGCCAGTAAAAATGACATTTCTTAAATTATGTGAATTTATGTAATTTATATCATTATTAAGATATTTAATACAGTTATGTAATTTATAAATTAATATTAGAACGCTTTTTAATCACTTTTAATCACATAACGAAAGAATGCCATCGTTCGCGGATCTTTCTTTCTTTTGTTTCCTTGAGCAGTGAGGAACTCAATTTCACATCTTATAAGTATTATAAACACTGGGTTTATACAAAGCGAATTTATTCCATCTCTACATTGGAACCAATGTTAAATCCCGAAGCGAGATGGCTTGTTTGGAACCAAATCGAGTCACGTGACTGATGAGCACCCAGGATTGATGTCACACTTGCACTCCCTATACATAAAAGACTGTTTTTGTGCCCCCTTTCCGGCAAATCTGGAGGAGCTAAAAACTCGAATAACAGTTGCCATTCTTGAAGTGACTCCAGGTATGCTTCAGCAGGTATGGGAAGAATTTAATTATCAGCTAGATATGTGCCATGCAGCAGGAGGACACATCAAACACTTATAAACAAAACTTAAGATCATTACAAACATTTCAATATGTTGCCCATCTCTGCATCTTCATTTTTCAAAAAAAAAACCCATAACTTTTAGAAATGTGACAAACCTTTCTGTTACACCCTCTATCTAATACCAAGAATAGATGAGAAGGAACAAGACTCCATAGTAATTCACGACGACAGTCTTGTGGTAGCTTTTCTTTCCAAAGAAGCAACACTAGAAGTGGTTTTCTGAACTCCAACATCTTGCACTATACTCAGTAAATCCATTGTTCTGGTTTTTATGTAAACACTGAAATTTTTATCTTTCATTTTCTGATTCATATCCAGACTATTTCCAGTACACTTTGGGACAAATTTACTGCTCTTCCAGCCATATTGAACCGAGTTTGGAAAACTGCTCCAAGTGTTGCTTCTTCAGGAAAAATTGATCACAAGATTGTTGCAGTCATGAGTATTATTCCCTTCTCATCTATTCCTACTAATACTTTTTATCTTCACTTCTCTCCAAATTGGGAGGGGGGGGGTGGACTACTTTGAGTTTCCCTCTCAAGAAACTACTTTTGAGTCCAGAATCTGCTTAATAGAAACACTTAATTTTTAAAAATTCCTATCTTTACTGTCATGGAATTTTTGGGGAAGTTAAGAAAATAAGATAACCAATTGCACATAACTGCAGCAGATGTGTTTGAATTGGTATAAGTGATAGTGAACAAATTAATTGGCACTAATTGTATTATTTGTAACTTAGCTAAGTTCCCAAAATTTTACTTTAAAGAATTTAAAATTGCTTAAAAATAAAGCTCTTTATGTAGAATATGTAAGCATTTATTTTAGACTGAAGACCATGGAGTTTGGTTCTAAATTAGTTGAAAACAGAATATGGAACTAGTTATTAACATGAATAAACTTAATATTGAATAATAAAACTGGTAATTTAATTAAACACCCTACTTGGGAGAACAGAACCAAAATCAATATAAAATCTAAGCCAAACATGCTTATTTAAAGGTTTACACATTTCTTATGCTTTGCTATTACCATTTCTGCAGGAAGAATGATCCATTTAGAAAAGCAATTTGCAAGCCCACATTTTTAAAAGCTTCATTTGATTTGTTCTCAAGCAACTTCCACATCTTCCTATCAACTATTCATCTATCACACCTCAACACCCTCCATTCTCTATTCTAATGTTTCCTTTTCTCCTTCCTGTTGCTACCTATTAAACTTTGGCAATCACACAAAGAGCTTTTTGCTTTTTATAAATATAGCCAGTTGCAGATTGACAGCCTGACCTTCATTTGAAAAGAACCGCAGGTGAAAAGTAAACTCAAATGTACAATTTAAAAAAAAAAAATCTGAACTGCTGTTAGAATTTAAAAGGCAGCACTCAGACTGCAAATAATCTTAGACTCCATATTTCCATCTCCTTTCCCATATATATAGTTATTGCCTAATTAATATATTCATGAATTCAAGAGCCAGAAAGATATGAACACTTGTTACAATTTTGATTATGCAATTGACAAAGGGAAGCTTACCATTTCTACAAATTTCTAAAGGTAATAATTGTAGAAATTGTAGTCTTCTACGGTGTTCCGGCCTCCTCAGAACCGTTTAAACCACTCATAAACACACTTCAAAGTAATAGCACTTTCTTTGTAAACTGTTGTCATCATTTCATGAGTCTCTTTCGTTCTCTGATCCATTTTGGGTTTCGACCGCACGTACTATGCCTTCTCTCTTCAATGTCCTGTTTAAACACAATAACACAGCGCTGATTCTCTCAAATTTGTTTAAACATGTCTCGACCTGTCTGGGGCAGGATACGACGATGGTACACTCTTACGACCGTTAGCAATTTGACGTCATTCACCGAACTTTGTCACAGGATGTATTTTCATATAGGTTGTATATTGCTTATTATGTACATGAATTTTTATATCGATTGCAGCCAGCTTTAAATTTCATTCTTTAACATTCTCGTTGAAATTTCATTGGTATCCACAATGGATCAACTTGTTGCAAATAACTGTCAGTATCAGAAAAGCTAATATTGGATTGCACGTCATTCTTCTAAGGCCCGGCGCAAATGAGGATCGAGATGGATGCCAGCGAAAACATCGAAAAAATTACAGTACTTGCTTGTGGAAGTATTGTTTCCGTGGTCTAGGTCTTGCTATCTGTCATTACTTGATCAGCCATGTTGTTTGAACACGCGAAATGCAAGAGGTAGAAGCTCATTGGCTGTTGTCAATCACATGACAGTGGTGGAGGCAACCGTGTTGCCTGGATTAAACCTGGCTTGATCGAGGCGACGGCAACCAGCGGTAGCCTCTACATGTCGCCAGTTTGTTGCTAGCAACAGTTTTCATTCCACAAGCGACCATTCCATTCGACCGATTCAGTCGCCGTCGCCTGATTGTTGCCCCATTTGCACTGGGCCTAAAACAGCAGTGATAGTTCTTTCTCCAACAAGGGGTGGTGATCGAGAATAAGGTGTGGGGGGGAGTTCACTTGGCTGGAAGCGCTGAAAATGCCTTCCTGCACGTGTATTTTGAAGTCGTTGGACGACAGCAAAAACCTCCACAGAAACCAGAACATGGCAGCCATGATAACAGTCTTGGGATAGCGACATTAACTTTCAAAATTCTCATCCTTTAAACTTTTTTTTTAATTAAATAAAAACAAGATGCTATTATACGGAGGGATTTATAATTATTGTAAAATGTACTTATGTTCTAATAAGAACACAGCCAAAGACAATAACTTATTTCTAGTTAACATTCCTCATTAAGATTTGAAATAACAATTGGCCTGACCAATAGCAGTTAAGAAATTGAGATAATTTCAATATTATTTTATGATAACTTTATGCAGGTATATGGAAATATTAATTTAAAAAAATTTACAAATAAATGTTTCTTCAGAAATACAAATGAAAGGTGTTTTTGTTTTTTACATGAAAACTATTTTGCGACCAGAATAATGGCTACCACACACTTCTGGTCTGCTAAGCTAAATGCCAGAACTCATCCAATACACATGCACGTTAAGCACTTCTGACAAGTTGGACTTACCTTTATTCTAGAGTTTCTTGGGGTGGCGTGGACTAGCTCGCAGCAGACTTCCAATTAATTTCAGAAGTGTTCTTTAGGATTGAGATCTGGACTTTAGAACAGTCCAGTCCAAATCCTTAACATTCATGTCAGGAAATCATTACAAACAGATGCATTGATCATATTGAAATAAAAATGCCAAACTGATATCACAATGTGGGATAGCATGAAATTTTCTAAATATGGAGCTTCCATTAAGGGAATTAGGGTCCAAGAGTCCAAAGCATGAGAAACAGCCCCCATCCATTATGTTCCCACAGCCATGTTAAATTATTATTATTTTTTTTTTTTTTTTTTTTAGGAAAAATAAAACCTTTTTAATGTCCTTTTCGTTGTTGAGAATTTTATCAAAAATAAATAAATTTAACCCTTTCCTATTTGTGAAATAAACTATCTTTTTATTTTCTAAGCACTATCAGATATATCATGAAGGGGGGGGGGGGGGTGATTCATCAAATTGTAGCCAGCGATGTTACATGCTCATGCCTTTGTGTAGGAATGTCAAATTATCACAGACGAATGTAAAACTGTTCCTCTCATTATTCGGTTATTTTAATGGGTGTACAGCTTTTTAACGACATGTATATGCGAACACTATCGCCCGTGTATTGATGACAACACATTTATTCAAGGCTCACATTCCACTTCGAGATTGCGCAGCGCTGAATCATAATTTCAAATCACACCCACAGGAATAAAAGGACCTTCTCTGTCTCTCTATTCTGTGAATCACACCTATGGGAACCGGTTTCCTGCACCAACAGTCTAATAATACGATAACTCCCATCAAAGCTTGCCAATGAGCTTCCTAGTCACAGCTATAAGAACCAGCCTTCATAGGTTTATCTGTAATGGTATAATACTGAAACGGTCTACACATTTCATAAATTGTATAAAACTCTGGACATTCCAAGAACTGTACAAGGCTGTTGTACAATTCATGAAATGATGAAAAAGTTGCGCATTTCATGAATTGTGTGATTTCACCAACTGCACATAACATATACATACACTACATGATCAAAGGAGTTGGGACACCTGTTGCTCTACCGTAAAGCCGCCTTAAGCTTCAATCAGTAGTGTGTAGGACCACCAGAGCTGCTATCACTGCCTCCAACCTACATGGCATACTGTCCACAAGTTTACGGTACGTGTCCACAGGTACTGACCTCCATTCCTCGAGGAATGTCGTGGTCAGTTCCTGGACAGATGTAGGGCGAACCATCCTGGATCTCTCACGTCGTTCCAATTCGTCCCAAAGATGTTAGATGGGATTGAGATCAGGACTCTGGGCGGGCCAATCCAGTTCTTCAACCCGCATCTCGTCAAACCAGTCGGATATGGATCTTGCTTTGTGGCAAGGCGCATTGTGCTGGAAGAGGAACGGCCCGTCACCGAAGTGTTCCCACAACGCTGGAAGTGCCTGTTATCCAGAATGGTCCTGTAGCCATCAGCATTGAGGTTTCCGTCCACCTTGATGAGCGGGCCCAGTCCAGTCCAGGAGAAACACCCCAGGTGTTCACAGGGGTGTCCCAACTCCTTTGATCATGTAGTGGTATAACATATATAGAGAGAATATTCTAAAAGTGAATAAAACATTCTTATCGTATATCACAATCTAAATATCAACAGGGTCTTTCATAGTTATTTGTACATTTTTAGTGTTTGGTTTACAAATATCACAAAGAAAATAAAAATTCCATCTTATAATTAAACGAGAAATAAGAAACAGGTCTTGGATTAGCAAAATTGGTAGAGATTATCAGTTTTGCAATCCAAGACTTATTCCTTATTTCTCGTTCACTGATAGCCAAGTAGACCAAGATGTAACTACTTTTATAACTAAACATCACAAAAGTTTGAAATATAGGTAACAAAAATCAATGATTTTCCTGAACAAGTTAATTAGTCTTTGTACTGTCAAGTGGTATGAGTAAGAGGCATTACAGTACTGCATATTGATGACCAACTACCCTGGCATTTATTTCTGCCTTCAACTGGGTACATATAAGAGACGTGATGTGAGCAGGGTTTTTTTAAATAGTGAAATGTACGGGCGCGTTGTCAAATTGAGCAGAGGTTTAGCGAGCACTCAGCTTAGTCTTGCTCGTTTTAGCAACAATACGACGTTAATTCCCACGATTCATTTGTTTTCAAACAGGTTGATGCGAATTTTCAGCCAATCATTAAAGCGAGTCAGCTTTACGTCATCTTTAAATAGAAAACTATAAAAACTGAGCACATAGCCTACAAGAAAATAAGCTATGCGCTCTTTTTTTCCTTCTTCCTTGTAAATCCCTGAGCGAAGCTGAGGGACCTTTCTTCCTGCTTAGCATTGCTCATGAGCAATCAGCCTAAACAAGACCAAAACGAAACAGTGCTCAATTTAACAAGTTTTCCCAGGGAGACATCAAGTTAAGAGACCCTTTATAAGAGAAGTACAATCTTTCGCACTGCCCCCCCCCCCCCCATTCTCTACCTAACTTTTTGATAAATAAACTAAACGTACAATGTGACATCATGAGAAATCAAGACCGTTCAGCGTGGGTGTTGGACTCCGCCAAGGGTGCGTACCGTCGCTCTCTTGTTCATTATCTTTATGGACTGGATAGACAGGGGCAGCCGAGGCGATGAACGTGTTTGTGTGGGCGACTGCTTGGTGGAGAGGTTGCTCTTTGCTGACGACCTTGTCCTCCTTGGGTCTTCTCGCACTAACTTTCAGCATGCACCAGACTGGTTTGCAGCCAAATGTGAAGCTGGGATGAAGATCAGTGTCGTCTGACTGAAGTTTTGGTCCTTTCAAGACAGCCCACTCAGTGTGTTCTCCATGTTAGGGGAGCCTCATTGAGACAGGTGGAGAATTCAAGTATCTCGGGATTGCATTCACGTGTGATGGGCGGCAGGAAAAAGAACTGGATGCTCGGATCGGTTCAGCAAGCTGTGTCAGACGTGAACTGTGGCAATCCGTGGTAACAAAACGTGAGCTGGGAAACAAAGCCAAGCTCTCCATTTTCAAATTTATCTTAGTCCCCATTCTCACCTATGGTCATGAGTCTTGGGTAATGACTGAAAGAGTGCGATCGCAGGCACAAGGGGCCGAAATGAGATTTCCGAGAGATGTGGCTTGTGTGACCCAGCACAGCAGCACAATAAGGGAATCTTTATGTGTCGGGCCGCTACTTCTCCGCATTGAGAGATCTCAGTTTGCGCTGGTTCGGTCACGTGATACTGATGCCGTAAACTAGTCTTCCTAGGCAGTTATTTTCCAAGCCGGTGGGTAAGAGACCAAGGGGTTGGCCTAGAACCAGATGCTAGGCTACATGGAGAATCTGGGTTCGAGTTGCTTGGGTATTACCAGGGAGGACATGCGCCCGATGGCGGAAGATTGCGATTGCTGGAGATCCTCCATAGGGCTGCTGCCCCTGCGACCCTAACGGATAAGCGGGTTTGAAAAGTAAATATGTACAATGTGAAAGAAGCGTGGACACTAAGGAAAAGATTACTCACTTATGGAAAAATTCTTATAAAAATACTAAACTATCTCAGTTCCAGACAAAATACGGAATATGGAAATAATCGATGAGAAAAGGATAACTGCAGTCTAAGAAGATTTTAACAACACTACATTATTAACCTTCCTCTGGATCATTATCTCTTTAAAACAGCTGAATATAGGAAATGGAAGCTGAACTGAGTAAAGGTTATTTTCTCAAATGGAATCACTAAGTTATTCAATCTTAATATTGCTCTCAATACTTGCTTTAAACTCAATAAAGGCTATGCGTTTACAATTCAACTCCTTTTGCATTGCTAGTTGCTTTGTTCATTCTCAAGTTATCAAAAAATTTAGTGATAATTCAGATAACTAGTAGGACAACTGAGAAGCCTATTCAGGTAAATAATTTCTTTAGTCAATATTTAATCTTTTGTTACGTAAGAGCCGAGAATATTTGTAATTCAGTTTAAACAATTATTAAAATTTAAACCAGACCTATTAATTTGAAAATGAAATTCACGTTCTTAAAAATCAATTCCATACCATTACCCAATTCTAAAATCTATATCACTTCCCAGTTTTAGTAAGCAGCATTGAATCTGTTACAGTGTGTGAACCAGTTCCTTTCTGATCAGTCACGTGATCAGCTCTTTCCCGATTGGCCTTAAATCACTTGACACAAGGTAGTCAATGAATGAAGAATTTGCTTCAGTTGACAGTTACTCTCCCGAAGTGCAAAATGGATTTCTCAATTTAAGAGTTCTTCATCGGAAACTGCAAGTTTTTTTTTTGTTTTTTTTTTTGTTACTGCGTCTTTAGATTTAAATCTAATAGTATGTGACCATAGAGTTGTCCTTTAAATAAAAAATATAAAGTATTTACAAGTTATATAAACAATTTTTGAAAAACCTTTGAAGACATTTTATGATTCGTTGAAAAAAAAAGAATAAACTTAAAATTTTCTCAGATTGGTCCATCAGGTAATATTTATTTTTTCTTTTGGTTGCCATACTGACGGCAGCCTTTTAGGGGCTGGTAGTGAATCCTTGTAATACAGCCAGATTCGGTTTGGTGAAAAACATTCAACATAGAATACTTCAACTGGGAAATTGTACAGATCTTTAGTCCATAAAATTTCACAAATTTCTCAGCAAAAAGAGTACATGGTGCCCTACACACCAATATAAAGCAAAAATATAATTACATCTGCGAAGTGTTCAGATTTTCAACTTCAAAACTACAGAAATAGAGATTCATGTAGGGAAGAGAGGAAGGGAGGGGAAGAAAAAAACCCTAGCTGGACATAAATTTTTCAATGATTTATAACTTAAAAAATTAAAAAAAAATTAAAAAATTAATTAAAAAGAAATATTTAAGATTTAAGTATTTTTAGGACATCCACAACTTTCATTGTACAAATTTACAAATTCCCTAAGTATAGAGAACACAGAAAAGTTTTCTTTTTGTAGAGTTATTTTAATTACTGCCTGATTGGAAGATATTATACATTCTTAAAGTTTAAAGTAATTTTCAAATTTAAGACTTCTTGGTAAAAATTTAAATTACTCATTTCTTAAATTTACTTCATGTTGCTCAATGATGCTTCGTTCAATTTATTAATTACAAATGAAATTATACTTTTAATATATTATGAATGCAAATTAAGTGAATTTGAATAGATTTACTCCAAGAATCATCAAGGACAAGGAAATACCTTGAGCACTTTACATTAAATCCTTTCTTTTACCAATCACTATCTACTAAAACTAGTTATCTACCACACGATTCATAATATATATGTATAGAATAAATGATCAGAGATAAAAATTATATAGTCAGTGTTTTAATCAAAATCAAACTATACATCTTCAAGAAAAATCAATTCCTTATTCAACTCTTTCTTCACAATGCTTTAATGAAATTTTAAAGGCTTTAAAAATTTATTCAACTAAAATCCATTTCTCAAAAGATTCAGATTCTTTGGCCTTGAGAAATCCTTACAAATTAATTTGTTGGCAAATTTTTTTTCCACACTTTATTTTTATTTTCCTCTACTTCAACAAAACTGGCATCCAAGGCATTACAAACTACTCTTCCCTTATGCAACACAGATCACAGATTTTATCACATTCCTTCTAAATGACTTTTTGAAAATGCAGATTTAATGAGTTTTAACTAGTTCCCCCTCCCTCCCTCCCAAAAAAAAAAAAAAAAAAGTACAAGAACAGCTTAACAAGTCATATCCTTGAAAAGTTTAATGAACAAAAAAAAATAATAAAGTTTGTGGAGAAAAAACGAATTTTAAACTTCTGTGAAAACAGTCTTGTTCAATAACATTTATGTTGAATACTTATCTGCTCTCTTCTACTGGATGACAAGAGAAACCCAATTGCCCCCCCCCCCCCCCACTATCTCCTCCATCAAATTAGTCATGAAATTGAAACACAAAAAGACAAATAAAAGTTTCTCTAATTTGAATAAGGAGGGGAATATGTTTAATTAAATTGAGTATTTGAGGATATGGCCCTTTGTCAGCATTCTTATTTGACAGTAAGTTCTCACTTTAATTTAAGATGCAACTGAGGAAGTTAAGTGTCATCTTATTAATAGGGTAAGTGGTTTAATAACTGGAGTATACTGGGTCACCAACAAACAGTCTTTTTCATAAGGCTTAGAAAGTAATAGTAGCCAAAGTAATTCAAATTTCCTTCAAGGGAGGGATAAATAATCAATTTGCTGTAGTAACTTTAAAAAGAAAGGAGAGAGAGAAAGAAAAAAGAAAAACAAGTTTGTTTTCACTACTTGCAATGTATCATTTAAGTAGCCTGCACGTTTCTCTTGTTAGGCATCTGTGCCTCTGCAGTGAACAAACATCTTTACTGCACAGAACAAGATCACCTTTAAATATGACTAATACATGTCAGGTTAATGAACAATAATAATCCATCAGCTTTACTTTTTCCCATTTTGTTAAATGTGCATTATTTCTAAATCTAAAGGCATTATTTCTATTATAAGAAATCTTATAGGATTTTTAAATATTTGACCCAGCTTATCACAAAAAGGGGATGGGATGGGGATGAGAAAGTTATAAGGAGTATGGAGAAAGGAGGGGGGGGGGGGGCATCAACCTTTATTTTGAAGTCCCCTCCCTCTACCCTGCCCTTGACAAAATAAAATTCAATGTCCTTCAGCAATCTCATTGCCAGTCTGGAAACAAAACTCCTTGAAAAGTTATTAGCCTGACAAATATTTATGATTTATGCTTATTTTCCAAAGACTTGCTGCTAAGGAGGGAGACCACACAATCTCATGGATACATATAAGATATTGTAATGATTTTCATTTACTTTGTTTATATGTATTCATACAGAATTGCTCACATTTACACAAGTGTAAGGAGGGTATATGTGTTGTGATGCGGTGTGTGTGTGTGTGTGTGTGTGTGTGTGTGTGTGTGTGTGTGTGTG
>JAHWFO010078450.1:88059-101200 GCA_023313115.1 Rhysida immarginata | reverse complement strand
GTGTGTGTGTGTGTGTGTGTGTGTGTGTGTGTGTGTGTGTGTGTGTGTGCGCATCTTGTATTTATTAAAAACTTAAAAATACATGTTTCCAATCTGGTTTCCATTTTAATTCATTATATAATCTTAAAAAAAATCCCAAATTTTAAAGTTATATCTTTATAGCTCAAATTCATATTGTCATTATTTTTAATAATGGAGACAGTGCAACCATTACCTTCCGGAGAGTGGACAATGAGTGCTAAATTTTGTAGATTTTTATCTATATGGGCAACCCATCTCATTTTTAAATTAGTATCTAATTTTGTACGGTTTCTCCAACGATGCTATTAATAGCCCTGGAAGGGGAAAGGAGTACATTCAACTACACAGGCCAGACTGGCTCCATCAACCAATACTCATACACAGTAAGCAAAGGAGAAGTATTAAAAAAATAAAAATAAAAATAAAATAAGGGGGTGGGATAAACGAGGGGGGTAAAACAGGATTATATTAATGCAAAACTACTATATTAATATCCATGGCACACGAAAATATAATGAAAATGCTATTATGAAGCTTGAAAGCTTTTATGTATTTCATCTGAGGACTCGGGAAGTTAATAATTCTGATTATATATTTTTAGAACTTTTTATTAATCAACCGAGTTTGTAGTAAAGTGAAGACTAATCAAATAAAACGTAAAGAGACAGATGACATCTTTTTGTTCAGCATACTTTTATACTTACAATATTTAAGTAATAATGTTATCAAATTTTTTTTTTAAATATCATGTGACTCCGAGGTAACTATACTTATGTCATCGCCTCGTTGTATTCATTTCCTTTATCAAGTGTCTTCCAAGTGTTACTTCAATTAATTTCTGCCCTGATATATTATGACATCGTCTCTCATGTAGGCGACGTTTTTCCTCCTTAAAATATGGATAAGGAAACTCAACGGAAGTCTTCGGTAAACACAACACAATCATCAAGATTTTCTTATTAGCTTATAATTTGATAAATACTTAATTTAGCACAAGAGACAGACTTAAAAAATGCGTTGTTGTTGCGGGGTTTTTTTTCTTTCCATTTTTTATTTTTTTTCTTACTCTCTCTCTCTCTCCTCTCTCTGACTCCCCATCACTAACCCTTTTTAATTTCCCTTAATTCCTTACCTCCGTTTCGTCTTCGCTGCGAACACACAGACACGCCGCTCGCTTCCTATAGCCATCGGCGTCGTAAGTTCGGGTTGAATTCGGTTTCTCTTTGACCATTTTCTTATCTTTCTGTGCGACAAAGATCAAGACTATAAGAGATGATTAGAATAAATGCAAGTATGTAAGTGACATTTTCCCAACAAATTCTGGACAGCCATATTGCCAAAAAGCGACGATGCAGTCCGACCAGGGTTCCCTGCGCGCGGCTAAAGTGGCTTCCAAAGCCTATTCCTCAGTCGAACGGCCTCCAAACAATTTGTTCAATCGTCGGAGGGAGATAGTTTTAATTAAACGCTATTCCAGCTCTGATGGCAAAGGCTTACAGAAGACCACATAAACTGTAGAAAAGCGCTCGAGAGCAAATTAAAATTCCAAATGGCAGTTCCGCAACGCTCCACATTCATTTCTCTACGCCAAGAATACCGTTCTGAAGAGGGTTCGTACCCGCAAAGACTCATGGGAGAAATGGTCGCTGATCATACGCACAGGAAGTTAACAAATACATTGTACATTGTTTGTATCAGCTGACTCGGCCGTCATAATTTAATTGGCCGTAGAAATAGGAACTGCACTAAGTGGAGACATAGCGCTACTTTCTTCTTATCCTATCTCGCACAATTGCTAACGCTCTCCTTAAGCAATGAGCATTATGTGACGTTAACTAGATTTAACTGCTCTTATTCGAACTAGATTAACTACTAAATTCATTTTACTTACCATCTATCAGGTTTATGGCTGACTATCTTAAAAAATTACCAGTTTTCGTTTATTTTCCACTTATTAATATGCTGTAATTAATTTAATACAAGACACTAATTTATTTTCAAGCAATTTCTAAATTTAATTACCTTCATTTATAGAAAAAGCTTTTCCAGTATTATTCAGTAAAATTTCTTTTCCTTTCCCTGATATTATTATTGTGGCGGATGGGCTTCACTGCATGTATCTGGGGAGGAAAAATTCGGATGTTTCCGTTTTTATCGATGTGAATATGAAAAAACATTCGGTTTCTTTAAGCTTTTTTTTTTTTAAAGCTAAATGTCATATAACTTACTTTGATTAATCCAATATCTGACTTTAGCGAATATACACGGTAGTATTTTTAATCAATTACATGTGCATCGTTAATACAGTTTATATAAATTCACAAGCCATTATGTTGACAGTCCAGATGCAGTGATCTAAATTGGCATTTATAAAACAATACTATATATTGTCCATAAAGATAGCGACCATTGGCATTTATTTATTTATTTATTTATTTATTTATTTTTGCTCTAGAAAGCAAGAGCGCTTCTTAATTGTCCGAAGATTCATGCAGTGAAGGCCATCCGAAATAACTCCACATAGCTCATCATCATCATGTTTTATTCACTTCACAGGAAAGCAAATAGAGTTACAAAGATATAGACTTGTACAGGAATACAATAATAACAACAGCAAGGTATACGTGAATAAATGGAAAGTCATTAGAAGGTTACAATGTCTGTGCGAAATCTCCATAGTTCTCGTTCCTGGGCGAGCTCCGAGATCTCTTCAATGGGCTAAAGAAATATTTTTTAAAACCTCATAAAATTATGAAACTTCAAAAAAAGTACACACAAAAACAAAATCTTTCAAAATGAATTCGAAATATAGTCAAAAGCATGGATATTTTTTATCGAGGATTTTTCTACGTCACAAAAGTTTTCACCAATAGAAAACACTATGGTGAAGTGGCATTTGTTTTTGCTCTACAGGAGCTCACTCAACCGGAAGTAGTGTATACTGTTTGTATCAGCTGACCGTACATCGCTATCTGATTTGCTAATGGGGCAAAGGAGGATCGCGCTTTTTTTTTTTTTTTCTTTAACATAACCTGTAAAGTGAATGAAGCTATCTACAATATATGCCTACTACCGTTAACTAAGATCTTTTCAGTATGCCGTTACCGTGAGTACATAACCAGAGCTTTATTCTGAAAGAAAAGAAATGAGATCCTCCCCACTAGAGAAAAGGGATTTTGTTAAGCTCTCTGCCTTGCTACCTTTGGCAATATGAATCAAGGCTGAGTTTTCCCTTCTTTTACTCGGCTTTTTTAAACTCAGAAGCGAGCGACTGACCCTCGACAGATAAAATACCCACTCCTTTCAGATTATCGCATTATTTACTCTAGATTTTGTGTAGGACTAAATTAGCCTAACGGAAAGACTAAATTGATTATAGACAAACTGAGATTTCTTAGGCTTAATTGATTAAATATATATATATATACTTTTTCTCTCTTCATTCTGTCGAGCATCACTTTTGCTTATGTTCAGAACGAAACGCTCCAAGGCCTCATTGACTAATAAGATGCGCTGCCAATTTTTGCTATAGAGTGGGTTCTCTCCTTTTTTGTATTAAAAACAATCGCTGAGAACAATTTAAAATTTCGTTTCTCCAAATCTAAGAATAGAAACAATCGAATTAACAATATGTATTGAATTGAATGAAATGGCGATAACAATCGGCTTATTTCATTAGCTTCGACACCGCCACCACCATTATTATTATTATTATTATTATTATTATTATTATTATTATTATTATTCATATGAACGAGAGGGAGAAAAAAAATCCCATGACATCAGTTTAAATATTGATTTTTTATATAGACACACACACACTGGTTAATTGAATTTTCATTTACTACTATTCTGTTTTGCAGTTGGAAAACACTTCTTGAATGAATGCCTCCAATTGCCTGGTAATGAAAGCAACCCATGGAGGCTGCCAAATCTGGTCAGCCCGTATATGTAAGTATGTACAGGTGCAGTACCAAATTTATAGCAGTTAATAAGCAAATGTTAAATCTCATATTAAAAAATACAATAGAAAAATTGTTAATAAGCATAGAATAGAAATGGCCATTTATTCTCAAATAGTAAAAAAAAAACAAAAAAAAACAAACTTGGACGAATATTCAAGTGTTTTCATAATCCATGTAAATAAGATTTTTTTTTCTTTACTGTTTTGTTTTAATCTTAGAGTAATATACTTTTTGCAATCGAGCATTCAAATCTATTTTTTTTTAATTCTCCTTTTTTTCTTTCTTTTTTTTTTAATTTTTTAAATTGATGTAAGCAGATTCAGCTTACAAAGTCACATCCAATTAAGAAAAATCAAATCCGTTAAGTTAAGCATTAATACAAAATTATTAAACTGATATATGCCATCTCCTAATAGGGTACATGCAAGCTGTAATAAAATTTTCGGTTAGAGTGGTTTAATCATAAAGTATAAAATTGTTGATTTAATCTTTGCTTACTTGTAAACTCTATTCTTTTTCTTTTCCCAATTAGCTGGAGCCCTTTATCCACCAAGTTGGAGGGCACTCCTCAATGCTTTGTTTTGATGACTCGACCCTGTGTAAGCCTCTGATTCCTCGAGAGCTTCACTTTTACACCTCGCTTCCTTCTGAGTTGCTTCGTTTCACTCCAAAGTTTAAAGGCAAGCATTCTGGTTATCCTAAAAATAATACAAGATTGTGAATTAAGGATAAGATATTGGAGTAATTCTCAGGGGACGACAAGCATTTATCACTGATAGATTTAGTGTCCATCCACAGATTCACTTCAAAATATGGGAGTTTCCTACTTAATGTGATAACGATGTTAACCACTCAACAAGACAGTCTTCATTTTTGATTTCTTTTGATAAATTTTATTTTTCAGAATGTTTTACTGTATTACTGGAAGCAAAATTTAACTCGTTTCCAAGTTTGAAGCATGACAGAATTTTTATTTAAAAAAATAAACTTTCTGAGGACTGTTAAAAGGGAATTTAGGATTTTTATTTCTAAACCATCCTATTTTAAATACAAAATTAATATTTGTTGGTTTTATGTGTTTGTTTGTTAATTTATTTAAGAAATAACTATTCTTGAAGAAATTCATTTTTCATTTTAATCTCAACTGAACTAAATTGTTTGTTTGGTTATTGTGTTCACTTTGTCTCCTGCTCATTTGCACTTTCCTCTTTGCTCACAACCCAGTTACAGTGAAGGAATTTGTTTTAAGATGTGCTTTATTTCCCTGTTTGCAAATGTCCCTCCTCACTCTATTTATAACTACTATCTCTATAACCATTGATGCTGTAATTAGCAAATGTTTGATTGCAGTTCGTTTTAATTTTTGAAAATTAGATTAATTAATAACTTGTTAAATATTATATTTACCTGAAAATAACATGAGATTTTTTCCTTCTCAAATTTGTGGGGCATAAAAGGGAAGTTGTAATTAGATTCATATATTTGGAGGGGGGAAAAAACAAAAAAAAAATCCAACAACAACAAAAAAACAATTGCACATGCTGAAGAATTGGAGGTTTCAGTTTCACCCATGTTAATGAATATCACATTAAATTTAGCAAATAGCAAATAAGAATTTGTACGTATGAAAAAAAAAAAATTTCCTTAAACCATCTATAGTAAAACTCCATCTAACCTCTCCCTAACTGTGCTTGTTCGGCTTTCTCACCCTGCGTATGATTACATTGTTACTTAGTTTTAAGGACCACTAAACATATATGAATTGCATTTCTTTATAAAGAAAACAAAATAAAGCGCTTGCAGCACGATGTCGCGTTGTAATTAGGCTTCGACCAATCGCAGTTAGGGAGAGGATAGCTGGAGTTTTACTATAAAACAATGGACATCAATATCCTGAGTGAAAAGTAGGGGAAATGACACACCACTTGTCCAAAAGAAGTTTATTCAGTGGACAAGTGGTGTGTTGTTTCTCCTACTATCCTCTGAGCAAGTATCCAGTGTCTTTTAGACTTTTTACTATTCCTTATCAAAATCCTGGTTTAGGTACTCCTCTTTTTCTTCTTTCATGGCCTTTTCTCTTGAGTTTGAAGTAGCAGCAACATAGGCACTTATTTTAGCCATTTTCGGAGAGCATGAGATTTATCGAGACAAAATGAGACTTTGCACAGGAGTATTTATGAGACTGTATGGCTTCACAACGTGTGCACAAAATTATGAAAATATTTTTCTAAAAAAAAAAAGTTCGTCTTTATTTTCTTATAAAACTTTATTTCCAAGAGTGCCTTCCAAAAAAATAGGGGGCGTATTAGATTGGAGGTCATGTTATATTCAGGTAAATACGGTACTTGCCAATCACTGGTGTACACTTTTAGCAAAGATTACTCCAGTTTGACTTTTTATTTATATATATGTAAAATAACATATTTTTTTAAAATTAAAATTAATACGGTAATTGAAAACTGCAGCAGTATCTTAAAATTGACTAAGCAAATTTTTTTATCAGGGGTGATAGAAGTTTCATTCCTGCAAGATGAAGATGGCTATATCACTCTCACTGCCTATCCTCCTAATGGTACCACTTGTTCAGATAAATATACCGAACCATCAAATAAATCTCATTCCAGGCAAGCTTTTTCTTTTAAAAATATTTTCTTTTCTGTGCTAAAATAAATTCAATTAGCTTTACATTATTTTTTTCTCTCGATTATTTCTGAAGAATAGAATTAGCATCTATTTTAAATAATACAGGGTCTTTATAATTAAAGTTCCATTTTGACATGGCCATAAAAAAAAAACAAAAAAAACTACTGGACCAAAAGCTATAATACTTGGTAATATTATACAAGAGGGCATGGGAAGTTCTTACCTGCCAAAAAAAAATTAGTTCAAAAGGTCACCACCAGCATGGAATGGCGCTCTATGCAATATTCGTATACGAAATTAGACATGAAGACGCAGGTTAACAAGTCTTTAATCGTTACTAAAATTAGTTACATGTTGAATGTGGCCTCCACTATTTACTAAAAGCAGGTTACGCCGTATTACCACAGATTACAGAGTAGACAGATGCGACATAAGCATTTTTTAACATGGGATGATTGATTTATTTGGGATAAATTCTCGAAAATGTTTTTATATGAAATTTATCCCAAATATTTGGATCAACCCTTCAAAATTTCATCTGTACTTCAAAATTATCGTTTTCCCCTATCAACATTATCTACACAAGAACTTCATCTACATCCTCAATAGATTGGTTTTATTTCTACCATCAACAACATCTTCAATAGACTACATCCTTTGTTTTCTTTCATCTCCCAAGTTTTCTTTAAGATTGGTGACTTTAATTTTACTTTTTGTTTTTATTATTTCACGATTTTCCCCATTATAAGGAGACTAAACTCATTTTAAATTTAAATTAATCATTAAACTCCTTAGATCAATAATGGGATGATTGGTTGCGCTTTGACGGTCGCGCCCTCAAGTGAAAAAAGAGGGGAATTACTTGACAATGTGTACTCTTCTATGGAAAAACAGTGTATTTGAGTTGCAAGATTAATTGGAAAAAATGAAATGAAAGTAAAAAAAATTAATAAGTAGAATGTATTTTAAACCTTTGCCATGTATTTTAATCAATCTTGACTTAATATTTCATTCACATTTCATCGATAAAATACTCAAGTCAGGTAAAGAGCATTCCCCGTTTCATCTTCTTGCCAGAGCATTCACTTAACAAGTCTGCTATAGATGTTATTTTATAAGCAGTGAGTAAAAAAAAAATTTGAAAGAAAAATCTATGGAAGTTTCAGATAAAATTGAAATATTTTTAGAATTATAAACAGTCTTTTTATTACTACAGCAATATTACTGTAGCAAGAATGGATGAAGATAGGTATACAAAAATTTTGTCTGCAATTGCTCTCAAGTACAGAGTAGAAATCTCTGTTAAAATTAGATTATTTTTACACCAAATTTTTAAAGTCATTTTCTTTTAATAAGTGTTTATTAGCATAAATTATTGTTGAATTATTTTTGTATAATATAATAGCACTAGTTTCTTAATTATATGCGAGTTTCAGGTAAAATTAAATTTTTTTCAAATTAAAATGTTAAAAAAGATTAACAGTATTTTTATTATAATAAGTATATACCAATATTTACAAATGCAGTTGAGCAATAAGAATTTTTTGTAACAAAAAAAAAATTAAATAATTTTTTATTGATTTTATATTAAAATACGAAGCAATTGTTTTATGTAATATTACAATAATAATAATAATAATCTTTTTTATTATTAATTTTTTACGATTTATCAAATAAAATGTAAATAAGATTTATAATTATCAAACATTTTGTGAATAAATCTTTTATCAATAAAACTAGCTTCAAAAGAAAACACTAGTCCACATCAATTCTTTTTCAGTTTCGGCAATTATTCCTGTAAAACTAGCTTATTCTAATTTAGTTTTTTTGGAAGTGGTTTTTCAATTTAAATAAGAAAAAAATGTAGAGAAAATAAGTTATATTGAAAAAGCAGCACTTTATTTAAAACTATTGAGAGATTGTGCAAGCGAAAAGTGTAAAAATTTTCACAAAAAAAAAAACAAACTGGAAAGCAGACGAAACGTAGTTCCCATGGAATTTCCATGACAGGGAAACATAGTTCCCCTCTTTTTCACCAGGATCGCTGCATGTCAAGCGCAACCGCTCACACCCTCTAATGTCTAGCTGTCTACTCGGTAATCTGTGGTATTACTGTGTCTAATTACGTATACGAATATTGCATAGAGTGCCATTCCATGCTGGTGGTGACCTTTTGAACTAATTTTTTTTTTTTGGTGGGTATGAATTTCCCATGCCCTCTTGTATAATATTACCAAGTATTATAGCTTTTGGTCCAGTAGTTTTGTTTTTTTTTATGGCCATGTCAAAATGGAACTTTAATTATAAAGATCCTGTACATTAAACTAAAAATGATTGCATTGGATGTTTAATTTTATATTACAGTTGAAGTGTAGAATATTTTCTCTTTAATACAATTACTTTTAATTGGTGTATCTAAAAGCACATCTTTTTTGTAAATATTATTTGAATATACATGTAATTTCATTATAATAATGCGATAGATTGAATCAATTCAGAGAACAATTCTGGTGATTTTTTTAAAAGAAGAAATCCATGGTTTTAGTTCTAAAAACTTACTTACTTTTCAAACCCACTTATCCGTTAGGGTCGTGAGGGCAGCAGCCTTATGGAGGATCTCCAGTGATCACAATCTTCTGCCATCAGGCACATGTCCTCCCTGGTAACACCCAAGCAGCTCAAACCCAGATTCTCCATGTAGGCCAACCCCTTGGTCTCTTACTCACTGGCTTGGAAAATAACTGCCTAGGAAGACCTGTTTGCAGCATCCGTATCACGTGGCCAAACCAGCGCAACTGAGATCTCTCAATACGGAGAAGTAGCGGCCCAACACATAAAGATTCCCTTATTGTGCTGCTGTGCACTCTGTCTAGTAGGGTAACACTGCCACACCTCTCAGAAATCTCATTTCAGCCACTTACACCCGCGATCACACTTTCAGCCATTACCCAAGACTCATGACCATAGGTGAGAATGGGGACTAAGATAGATTTGAAAACGGAGAGCTTGGTTTTGCTTCCCAGCTCTCGTTTCGTTATCATGGATCGCCACAGTTCACGTCGGACACAGCTTGCTGCACCGATCCTAGCATCCAATTCTTTATCCTGCCGCCCATCACTCGTGAATGCAATCCCGAGATACTTGAACTTCTCCACCTGTTTCAATGGGGCTCCTCTAACATGGAGAGCACACTGAGCAAGCTGTCTTGAAAGGACCAGAACCTCAGTCTTAGCCACACTGATCTTCACCCCAGCCTCTTCACATTTGGCTGCAAATCAGTCTAGTGCATGCTGAAGGTTCGTGCAAGAAGACCCAAGGAGGACAAGTTCATCAGCAAAGAGCAACCTCTCCAACAAGCAGTCGCCCACACAAACACGCTCATCGCCTCGGCTGCCCCTGTCTATCCAGTCCTTAAAGATAATGAACAAAAGGGGCGACAGTACGCACCCTTGGCGGAGTCCAACACCCACGGTGAACGGTCTTGACTTAATGCCATTTATCCGGACACATCTCAGAGCTTTCATACAGAGACTTGATAGCACCAGTAATTGCCCATCCACTCCATACTTTTGCAATACTTGCCAGAGCTGCTCCCGAGAAAGTCTGTCATACGCTTTTTCGAGGTCTACAAAGCAAGCGTAGATATCTTTTGCATACTCCCAGGATTTTTCAAAGATTTGCCTTAGAGCAAAGATGTGATCCGTCGTGCTTCAGCCAGGTAGGAAACCACACTGCTCCCCCGACAGTTTGGAGTCGACTACTTCCCGACTGCTCTTTTCCAGATACTTAGTGTACACTTTCCCAGGAATGCTGAGCAAAGAGAGGCCTCGATAGTTGTTGCAATCTCTCTGATCTCCCTTTTTGAAGATAGGGATCACAATTCCTGTCTGCCATTGCTTAGGAGGCTGGTCAGATATCCAAGCAACCTGATACACCCGAGTCAGCCACAGGATACCATCCTGATTTAAGGCCTTTAACATCTCGGACCAGATTTCATGATCACCTGCAGCTTTGCCAGTCTTCAGGGACTTAATTGCCCATCTGACTTCTGCTTCGGTGAAACTACTGTGACCGGATTAAGAAGAGATGCAAAGTATTCCTTCCACCTATGCAATACGCTCTCCTTCGTTTTCAGAAGCCTCCCATCTGAACTCTTAATAGTTTGTGACGAAAGAGACTTCTTTCCACGGAGGCGGCGCACGGTCTGCCAGAATACCTTATTTGCCGAACCATAGTCTGCTTCCAATTTCTCCCCGAACTTCTCCCAGGCCTTGGATTTAGCTGTTGATACTGTCTTTGCTGCTGCTTTTCGTGCCTCAGTGTACCGCACTCGACTCGTGATGGAAAGTCCTAAAAACTTAAATTTCATAATTCACTGTATTAAAGAGTGAATAAATATCTATGTATTTGAATCCTTTACAGTGTTAAAATTTATTCTTTTTTCTAATCCTGTGAAATTGCTTTACTCAAGATAGTTTTAGAATAATATTAATTGAAATGTTTGACATTTCCTAAGAATAGTTATCATCTTGATTTATGCTCATTTACATATTCATTCATGTTATTTTCACACTATATAAAATGTAGAACTACTATATTTTTACTTGTTAATTGAATTACTGGAAAGATTTTACTTAATGATAAATGCCTATCAGTATCTTAAAAATTAAAGTATCCCAATAAAGGAATGCCAAAGACTAGCTAAATAAACTACATAAAATTTGGATCTCTATTGTTTCTATTCCTCTTTCACCTTTTCAGTGTAGAGGATGTTAAATAACCATTTGATCTATTTGAAATTCAATCGAGGAGGGGATCAGCTTACTGAGGCTTTGCTTGGGCTTCCAAACTTGTTAGTAAAGGGGCAAACACAAATGTCCCTGCCCTTGCTGGTCTCGAGAGTGGCAAGACCTGTGCCTTTACGCTCTCGACCACTGAGCCGATGCATGAAATTTGGATTTTAATTTTTTAACTGACTCTGTTAATGTTTTGTTTTGTTATTTGCAGGTATTCATTTGAACCCTAGTTGAAATCTGAAAAATGCACTTCTAAAATTAAAATTTTCACTATAGCAAAAACCTTTGACCTGTATCGTTATGTCAAAGAACCTTTGCATTAGAAACCAGTTCACTATCATAATACATGCTCTTTAAGTTTGTATCTTTTGGATAGAAGAACTGTGAATATCTGCAAATGCACTCATTGCCATATAAGGATATTTACCTAGTTACTTGTACATATAATAGTTTCCTGCCTCGGCCAAGAGATGCCGTTGCTTCTTCTCATAAAAGCAATATCTAGAGGAAACTGAAGCAAAGTGAGACCTGTTATGTGTTTTTTTGCATTTGCAAGGGAAATCAGTAACCCAAATCTGGAGGAAGTGGTGAAAATGAAGGAAGATAATTCACCAGTTTATAAGACTGAAAAGTTAAAGAGGTTATTTTTATCTGGCCAAACTGATTTAATGACAGTCATCAGCAAGGATGGTTGTTTTGATGGACTGTGGAGTTCTCCTAATAGATTATGTATGCAAAGAAAGATCAGACCATCACTGCAAATTATCAAGAACTCCTAAAGAAACTACATGAACAGGTCCAGTAAAAGAGAAGAGGAATACTATGACAGATGTTCACATTCTTCATGACAGCCATTCATTCTGCCCATGGAACATTGGAACTGTGTGTTCACATATCTGCCATATTACCTGGAAGTGGCACCTAGTGACTTTTCCCTGTTTTGTCAACTGAAGGAGCGCTACGTGGGAAGTATTTCAGTAGTGATGAAAAAGTGATAATAGAGGTGAAAGACTTTTATTTCAACACAAAGTTTAGACCTTGTAGAGGTTGATGATTTCGGAGAGATTATGTGATGCTGGGAAAGATGGATGCTTTTACAGGAATCTTCTTCATCTTTAGCTTTTTCCCATTATTCATATGGGGTCGCTGTTATTTGATATGGCAATGTTTTACGTCCGGATGCCCTTCCTAACACCAACCTCTCGAGGAAATGTTAGAAAAGGGACAAACACAGACATCCATGCCCACGGCGGGACTCGAACCTGTGACTCGCTGGTTCTGAGAGCGATAAGACCTGCGCCTTAGCCCTTTCGGCCACCGAGCCGGCGGATGCTTTTACAGGAATAACACGTAGCAAAGGATAAATGCATGTGCAAATTTTCAGTCTTATGTCCAAAAATACAAACTTTATAAATGCTTCTTTACAGGTGGAGTGCTAAAAGAACATTAAAAGAATAGAAGGGTAATAAAGTAGATTTTTTAGGGAAGTACAAAAAAGCATGCAGAAGGATCAGGCTGATTAATTATATTTTCTTAGTTGCATTTGAAATTTATATATTAAATGATACATGATACAAATTACAGGAATAAGTGCCGAAATAAGTTACTGTAAATATGTAGAATTTTTAATGAATTTATAAAACGTTTTTTCATTATTATCATGCACTGTAATTATTCAAGACAATGATGATTGGCGTGAAAAAGCATATATAATTA
>JAHWFO010078450.1:53095-83661 GCA_023313115.1 Rhysida immarginata | reverse complement strand
TTTCGCTGGATGCGTATTAAGACTAATTAGGACTTAAGAGGACTAGGCTATCACTTAATAAAAGCATTTATAAACTGCTTTCAGAAAAAGTTTGCATATACACAATTTCCTGATATAGGATCCGAATTTCGGATCTCGGATCCAAGATCCGGATCTCAGATCTCGGACCCAAGATCCGGATCTCGGATTTCTGACCAAGATCCGGATCTCGGATCTCGGACCTAGGTCCGAAAAAAAGATCCGGATATCCGGATCTTGAATTATCCGGATCTTGACATCAATAGTAATTGGTGGTCCGTTAACACGTTGCATACTAATCTTGCGTGCATGTCTTTTGACACTGCTTCCGAGGCCATCGCAAGCCCCTTTACCTTGCGAAGTCGCAAAAAAGTTCCACTCTGCTTCTACATCGATCTTCTTTATGATAAAGTAAATTGATGAAGTTTGACTTGCTTTTGTACTGAGAACATTGGAAAAATAAAATATTTTGTTGACATTTTGTAAGCCAAAATTATTTTTCAAATCCACTAATTTGCCATTGAATAAATTGACTGCCAGAGAATCATGTGGTAAGTTTTCCGATACTATTACGAAATTTTTATTTTTTATTTCATTATTTTTGTTGTAATAAATTGCATAATGACAAAGAGTTGCTTGCTTAGCAGCCCAGTGGTACAATTGAATAGCTTGACAAAAAATGATGGCATTCACGTAAAAACCGAGATCACTAAAAAAATTTTTCAAATTCTAAATCGTTAATAAATACAGATTCAATGTGTTTTTTCAAAATTGTTGAAATCAATTGAGAACATAAAAAAATATTCATTTTTTTTTATTAAAAATTTATTCTTTTTACACAAAAAAATTTTTTTTCTCATTCTTTTATGTTTTGTTATGAAATACATGTGTCTACTTTTTACTTGTTATCTTTAAGATTTCAAAGAGATTTGAAAAAATGAGCTTGAGATATGACTTTTTAAACAAAAAGTACCAAAAAACGTATTTGTTTATAACTTTTTAACAAATGGAAATTTTTCAAAAATATTTTGGGAATTTCAATACTCCATTAGGTACTACCAAATTATAATAAAAGTTTTAAATTTCACGACAAGTTTGTTTTTGAGGGACCCACTTCAGGAATTCTTACCCATTGTATTAAGAGTAATAAAATTTACATAATTTACAACTTAGAATTACATGTGAACATTTCAGCAAAGATAAAATGCTTCAGTTTTTTCATGATCTTTCAGAGAATGAATCCAAAAGTTATAGAGATGCAAGTAGTGACTAGGATTATACTGGTACAGGTTAGTGAATGTGATAGCAATTCCAACAGTGAGAGGAAGATAAATCTGATCACTCTGATGGGAATTAAGGGCCACCAAGCATACCTTGAGCGGAATAGGAATTGTGGAGTGCTTGAGGGGTTGCGAAAGGTCACGAGAAATGTCTAGAGCAGAGTTTCTCAACCTTTTTGACTCATGGAATCTTTTTTGGAATCGCTTTCTATGGCAGACCCGCTTATGCCTACGTAATTTGTGGCGGAACCCCTTAAGCAAGAAATTACTCGTGAAATGAAGGAATTTTTATTTATTTTATTTTCCTGGAGCAGCCACAGAGCCCTAAGGGCTCTGCAGATGCACAGGTTCAGAAACATTGGTCTACGGTAATAACTGACACAGAGTTGTACATAGACCTCTCTCTGTGGGCAAAACTGAGACTGCTTTGGATAGAATAACATAGAAAATTATTGGCATGGATGCAGGCATTTCTGGAAGATTTCATTCAAAACCACCTTTGTGATAAATCAGGAGCAAATCCATATGCAAAAAAGGTATGTAAGAAGATTGTATTTCTTTGTCATTGCACCCTTTTATTTATGAGTATATGTCATATGCTGAAATATATGGATCTTGAAGCAAGACAAGGCAATAATGATAAATATATGGATCTTGAGGAGCTGGATGCCTTCATAGCATTGATATATTTATGGGATATACAGGGTGTGCCAGAAGTCCCTTACCACCCCTTGTACAATTCGTGTTTGTGGAAATTGACGGATAGCCAACATGTGGGGACATATTAGACCTAGAGGGAAGTCATATGGTGCAGGTGACCAGGACGGTGGCCATCTTGAAAGCCGCCATATTGGATGCACCATAGAATTTTAAATGGGAAGGGGGTCATGGGGACATGATTTCGGGCTAGAATTTCCCAAGGAAAACGATGGTGCAATCCGTTCGTTCATATCTTAATTCGTTCAACAGTTACAGGCATTCCAAATGGCGACTATATACTGAAAATTACGGTATTCAACTAAGGCTGTTTCTCATTGAAGGTCTGTCTAACACAGTGTGCTGGATATGGCAAACATTAAAGTGCAGAGCCATGACAGGAAAACATGTGAGATTTTATTCAACTGGCCTAAGAGCTCTGTAAAAATATAACTAAGGCTACTCACACAAGAGCTACAAAAAATGACATATTCTGGAATCAGACCAAACAGAGGAACTTGCAGCAAAAAGGAAGAGCCAGTAGTGTCAGAAGAGTAGGAAAATGGTTTGTGGCAAATGCATTGCAGAAATTGTCATATGATGCAGAGCCTATAGGCATTAAGAAACCTGGCAGGGGCGCTGTGCAGTCGCATTACATTTTGCGCCATCTAGTGTGTAAAATTTGTACTTTTATATTGTAAACAGTGCTGCCAATATGCGTGTAATTACACGATTTGTGTGTAATTTGAGTCGGGTGTGTGTAAAAAAAAACTTTGTGTGTCATTGCGTGTAATCGACCAGACCATAAATCTAGATTAGATTATTAGATTATTCTCCGGTCTCCTACCCACAACCACTCCACTCCGACTTGCACTCTGAGCCGAGCATGTTAAATTGTTCAATAATTTTGTTAAATTATTAAATAAAAAATTGTTCTACTCTAGTATTGGTATGATTTCTATAACTAATCTTAATACTTCATATTGTAAAAAATTAAAATTGAATGATCTTTAAATACATGAATTTATGAATGTGAAGCTGAAGCAATTCTGCAAAGGTTCGTATCAATTGCTCCCTCTTGTGTGTAATTTGTGTGTCTAATGCCATTGTGCCGGCGTGTAAAAGCGTGTAATCTCGGAATAGTGGGTGTGTATTTATAAAAATTTCATTGGCAGCACTGATTGTAAATAAAGATTTTCATTTGCTTGATTGGAGATATTTTAGATTGGTGGAATAAAGATGGCATGTAATCAGCACTATTTGGATGGTTTATTGGATGGCCACAGTAAAAATGTTTTCCACATATCTTGCTGTATTTACTAGAATTCCATATTTTATCCTTACTATCAAAAATGTAAATATGTATAAAACCATTAATGCATTTGTGTAAGTATTAAAAAGAGTTTATACTTTATCTGCCTGATTATTTTAATCCATTTATTTCGCCATTCAGAATTCTTTTTTATACTTGGCAAATTAAACGGATATCTTTGGTATCGAAAATGTTTTACAGCATTTTCTATTGAGGAATCCACCATTTTACAATATAATAATTTTAAATGTCAATACTAGGTGGCGCTAAAATCATAATAATTAAAGTGTCAAGTTTCCTATGCACTCTGGCTCTGTAAATTAGATTCTTTCTCACAATTTCAATCATTAACTAGATTTCAGAATCCACAATGGATTGCAGAATGAAAGGATTTTGGTTAAATTTTGTGAAATTCACTTACTAAAGCGTTTAGGGTCACAAAATGTTTGTTTTTTATTTAAACTGATTGGACAATTTAAAAAACATTATTTTTAATGAGCAGTCAAATTGACCATTATCACATTATAGATACATTGTATTTGACATTTTTGATGGTTCTAGTGTTAAGGATACTATATGTTTCGTTTACCTTTTCTAAATTTCATTAGCAGCCAAACCGATGGCATTGAAGCAATGCCCTTCAATGTTTGTGCAGTTTTGTTTTCAATTTGTGTCCTTCATTTGAAAAAGTTTGTGAAGACTTTATCTTGTTTATCTGACCTTCTATATCTTCAAAAATTTTTTAGGGCATTTCAAAAAGATTTGAAAGATTCATACAATCACATTAAGTTGCAATTTTACACACATGTAATGGAACTGTCCAAGTTTATTCTCACTGGATAATATGAAGGTAGCTATGGTCTTTTTCATAAAAGAAGACCATTGACCCTCAGAGTAGATTCATTACTTTTTCCTGGTACTTTGTAATGCAGATGTTTCAGAACAGTATTCTGCAACATTAAAGGTAAAAAATTTATCTTCATAAGATCATATAAAATTGTAGATCATTTAATTTTATTTATCTCATGTGTGAAATAAAAACTTTTTATGAAAATTCCATTTTTTAAGTCAATGAACATGAACAAGAGTGAAGTGCAATGAACGGAATAACTAAGCAATAAGCAACCAATCAAGTGCGTCTTCTGATTGGTTCGTTTTGTAGGTCTTCTTTTGTGAAATGGAGTATAGTCACAGATGTTCTATATGAGCTCCCTTTGTTACTCTGCAAATGTCAATATGTTGCAATGTGTTCTCATCAATGGTTTGTACCATACCACAGCTTGAAAGCTGTCTTTCAAAGCTCGTCTTGGGGAAGTGGTGGTTTGTACATAAATGTCCTTCATATATTCCAAAAGAAAAAAAAAATCATAGCACATGATATCCATAGAAATGATTGATCAGGGATAGCACATCCTATCCCTGCCATCCTATGAACTATCAAGACCGTTATACATAAACTTGAGGATGTCTTCCAATGTAGTTCACCGGACATTTGATCAGTGGTAATGTTGTATTCTTAATGGAACAAGTTGTAAGTATTCAAATCATTTTGAAGTGCCCTGTATAATTGATTATATTTACTGTAGTTGTATAGGAGGCAGATTAATCGCTGAGCAGTGTTATTCAAAAATGTGATTTTCCCTCTAGTTCTCACCAGTTTTTTTTTTTTTCTTAACACTTTATTCTGAAATTTTGTTACTCATAAAGGATACGAATTCATAGAGCTGAGGATGTCAAGATTGAAAGCCACTTGGATGAAATGTTTGAAGAACTTGGAGAAAAGGACAAGAGGAGTGCTACTCATAATCCATGGGTTTTGAAATGCCATCGAGATCAACTTAATAAAATACCTATCCCTTCTTCGGGTGCTTTTGTACAACGTATCCTTTCTCATTGTCTGAAAGAATGAAATTAACATCTCATTCAGTTATTTATATTTCATTAAAATAGAATTCTTTCAGCTCGTGTTCACTTTAATCCCCTCCCTCTCTTGTTTTAAAAAAAATAATACTATCTCTGTTCAGAAATGATTGTCCGTTTTGATACTTTTGTTAAACATAAGAACATTGATTATTCATTTGTCCTTT
The DNA here is from genome assembly GCA_023313115.1 of Rhysida immarginata. Lineage (NCBI taxonomy): Eukaryota > Metazoa > Arthropoda > Chilopoda > Scolopendromorpha > Scolopendridae > Rhysida > Rhysida immarginata. The sequence continues at coordinate 78,268 of JAHWFO010078450.1, read as the reverse complement.
TTTTGACTTTATTTTAATTATTTTTGATCATAGCAAGCTGTTCATTAATTTATATGTTCTTAAGTCACGTTTTCTTTGCATAACATGGTCGTAAAATTTCAAATTTTGAAAATCGTCTAATATTTGTTCTTAGTGGGCTTGAGGTAACTGTGAAAAGATGGAATCAACTCAACGAAAGAAGAAAAACCTGTCTGATGATCAGAGAAATGGTATCCTACAATGGCAGTAATTATAAATTACAGCACATTGGCAAAGATGTGAAGAGAAACGTTGGACGACTTCCTGTAATGTTAAACTGCAGCCCAGAGGCGATCATAACTGCCCAAAATTGTTTAAATACAAATTAATTAACCTACCATTGTAATTATAATTAAATTAAAAGTATTCGCAAAATAATTTTTCGCTGAAATTGTTTATTGTCTCAAAAGAGACAATCATTTTTGAACAAAAATTTTGATCAAAACGGACAATTATTTCTGAACGGAGGTAGTAAATTGTATCATGTCTTAGTAAAATAAACTCTTAAATGGAGGATGTAAACTGTTGCTTAATCATAATTTGTTTGAAGAATCAAACCAACTGTGGATAAATAAGCAAACACTCTTTGTAGTCAATTTTTTTTTTTAAATAATCTATACTTTCCCTCCTGTTGATAATTATGAAGTAATCAAAGGAGAAACAAATTACTGTATGATTATAGTGCCCGGCACGAAAGAAAAAGCAAACTGCTGGTGCATGTGTAATATAGTGTTTATCGATTGTAAATGTCTGCTTTATTCAGAGTTTCTGTAACATGACTGCCTCCACCTCGCTTAAATTCTAAATTTTCATGGAAAGTTATAAAAATGCCAAGCTAGAACCAGAATGTATAATGTTTTTAAGTATTTAAAAGATATGGTAATAAATATAGTAAGAGAACAGCAAGGCAATCTGAATAAGTATTCTTTACGGTCGCTGTTTTATCATGTGCTATCGACTTGAAGGGATCCATGAAGAAGCCTGAAAAGTTGATACAGCCGAGCTAAGACCTTGATGGTCAAATTCTTAAACAGAATTTGAAAAAGTTAATCAGTTTTCAAGTTATCGTGCAAACGTCGGATGTCCGGACAAATTCAAATCTGTCGATTACTCAAATGCCAGATGTTTCGATTTCACTTAAGGGAATGTCAGGATTAAATAATGCTCCATTTCCTTTCATTTTCTAATTGGTTAAATGAGTGTTTTCATTTATGAATGTGCCAGTTTCCCTTTTCTTTCGTGTCAGGCACTAGAAATGATATCTCAGTAGAATTAGCATATCATTATGTTACCGATATCCCTATGAATCATCATGGCACATATTTTGCTTTTTTGCTCTTTTACAGTTATTATACAGGGTGAACTAAAACAACAGGGACAAACTTCTCACAAGAAGAGTAATAAAACAGTTCATATCAATATTTGACCGGACATGCATAGTTTCCATGGAAATGGCAATAATTGTATACATGACATCATGCCCCCATAACAATACGGACAGTGTGTTGTGTGTTTTTTTTTTTTTCTTTTTTGTTTTTTTTTCCTGTTGCAGAGTTACTTTTGAGTCATCATCGTGCAGTGGAAGTACAATGCTCCGGTATTCATATTGGGAACAAGCTAAGATGGTCTTCACATACAGAGAAGTACATAGAAATCCTCAAGAGGCCACATGAGTGTACGAAGAAAAGTGCCCCAACAGACAGCACCACCCGAATCACAAAACTGATACAGGCTAGAACATTTGAACGAGTGCAACAATCCAAGGAGACCATTTCGAATATCTTTTGTAACGTTGACACGATTACTGCCTCAGTAACGTCATGTTCTGTACTAATTGCTCTATTCCAGTACTGTCGGCATGCCACGAGAAGACCGCAGAGTTGCTTAATATGCTCGTATTGTGTCGCTACCGTTGCAGAAGAATCTATTCAGTGTTGGGGGACAAAGCCAAATTTGAGTTAATCCATGTTTCATCGATGTAAACAATAGGACGATTTTCTTCTCTTATTTTTTTCATATTCTCTCAGGTATCTACCTCTCCATGCAAACGTTTTCATTTGTTTGGAGACACTGCCAGAATTCATTTTTGCGCAACTTGAATTTAGTGCTTTTCCTCCCTTCATAACTATAGACTGATCTATAACTACAGCGACACCATAAAAGCACATTAAGCAATGCAGCAGTCTTCTCATGGTGTGCGAACAATATATTGCATTGCTGGACATATGCTCGTATGAGATTTTTTGTTCCTTTTCTGCGATCGCACTCATTCGTTCATTACCCAAGCCTCATGACCATAGGTGAGAATGGGGATAAAGATAGATTTGAAGACTGAGAGCTTGGCTTTGTTACCCAGCTCGCGTTTCATTATCACGGATCGCCACAGTTCACGTCTGACACAGCTTGCTGCACCGATACGAGCATCCAATTCTTTCTCCTGCCGTCCATCACTCGTGAATGCAATCTCGAGATACTTGAATTTCTCCACCTGTCTCAATGAGGCTCCCCTAACATGGAGAGCGCACTGAGCAGGCTGTCTTGAAAGGACCAGAACCTCGGTTTTAGCCACACTGATCTTCATCCCAGCTTCTTCACATTTGGCTGCAAACCGGTCTAGTGCATGCTGAAGGTTCGTGCGAGAAGACCCAAGGAGGACAAGGTCGTCAGCAAAGAGCAACCTCTCCAGGCAGTCGCCCACACAAACACGCTCATCGCCTCGGCTGCCCCTGTCTATCCAGTCCATAAAGAAATGAACAAGAGGGGCGACAGTACACACCCTTGGCGGAGTCCAACACCCACGGTGAACGGTCTTGACTTAATGCCATTTATCCGGACACACATCTCAGAGCTTTCGTACAGAGACATGATAGCAACCAGTAATTGCCCATCCACTCCATACTCTTGCAACACTTGCCAGAGCTTCTCCCGAGGAACTCAGTCATATGCTTTTTCGAGGTCCACAAAGCAAGCGTAGACCTCTTTTGCATACTCCCAGGATTTCTCAAAGATTTGCCTTAGAGCAAAGATGTGATCCGTCGTGCTTCGGCCAGGTCGGAAACCACACTGCTCCCCCTACAGTTTGGAGTCGACTATTTCCCGACTTCTCTTCTCCAGACACTTAGCGTACACTTTCCCAGGAATGCTGAGCAAAGAGATGCCTCGATAGTTGTTGCAATCTCTCTGATCTCCCCTTTTTGAAGATAGGGATCACAATTCCTGTCTGCCATTGCTTAGGGGCCTGTCCAGATATCCAAGCAACCTGACACACTCGAGTCAGCCACAGGATACCATCCTGATTTAAGGCCTTTAACATCTCGGACCGGATTTCATCATCACCTGCAGCTTTGCCTGTCTTCAGGGACTTAATTGCCGGGAGACTGTCGACTATTTTTCGAACGAGAGCCTCTGCCTAACTCCCGAACGCTGGTGACTTTATAACCTGCACCACACCCTATGCAGTATGAATTCTCTCATTCGTCAACATCATGAGATATATGTTTGTTTGGATACTCTTCGTCTGACTTCTCAACCATGACCTTTCTGGTAAGGGTAACCCTAAAGTAGCCGTGCTACAACCAGCATAGCTCACAGAATCCCTGAAGCTCCCAAACCCCTGACCCACGGTAAGGGGGCATCTACTCAGGGGAATTACCATTATTAAAAAATAAATTTTAAATAATATTTAAATTGTTAACTATGATAATTTTCCTTTATTATTTATTGTTTTCTCCTTATGGAAAATCATAATTAACAATTTAGATATTCTAATTTCCATTAAAACATTTAAATAATATTATTTACTTCATGTTTAATGTATGATTTCCTTAATCACACTTTCCATATCAGAATTTATTTTATTAGAAAATTTGACCTGGTATTTTAGATATCCTTGTGTCCTTGATTTGAAAATGGGCACACGCCAGTATGGTGATGATGCTTCACCAGCCAAACGTAAACGCCAAGAAGCTAAAGTGGCAATGTCTACATCAAGCAAACTGGGTGTGCGCATTTGTGGAATGCAGGTAGGGATGAAATTTTTGATTTTACATAAAAGCCCATGCAGGCAACTAGTTTTTAATGTTGGATGTTTTATGTGATATTGCCTGCAACGGTTTCATGAAAAAAACACACACACAGAAAAAAAAACGATCGGTAAAAATGTTCACAAAGAAAAATATGCACACATACAATGCAATGAGCTAAAAGTGAACAGTCTTTTGCAATAAAATTTATCCAGAAGTTTAAATTATAATTAATCTTAAATTTTAAAATAATTTAAATAAATACTAAATTGAAAATCCAAGAAAATTTTAACTAGTGCTAATATTTAAAATTTAATTATGAAAATATTTAATTTTACAAAAGTATATTTTTTAATGGGGAGGTACACGCAAAGCTAATCGCAGATGGCGCCACTGTGCTTGGTACCTTATACAGGTTGAGGTTATGCTGTTGTTTCGTAGTACTGAGAAGTGTTTTGTTTTTTTTTTTTGACGTTGTGATAGTGGTTATTGAACTCTCTAGTGTTGTTTGTTGAATTGTGAAAGAACCAATTATACTGTAGAACAGCTAAAAGAAGCTCTCCGAGCAAGAAAAATTATTACAACCGGAAAAAGGCTGATCTTTTTGCTCGGTACGTAATATTGCGAAATAGGGATGAATTACGAATGTTTTAACGAAGCTTTAATCATTGTTGATTTTTTTACCGACTTCAAAAAGATGAGGTTCTCTGTTTGACCCGTATATATCCGTATGTATGTTCGTGATTTTCTCAAAAACTACTGATCCGATTTGGATGGGGTTTTCACTATTCGACTGAATACTTTTCTGGGAAGGTTTTAGACCCATGAAGTCGGTTCATTTTTGTTAAAAAAGTTCTTGTTTTTATTTTAGAGTCGATAAATATGAAAACTTTTTATAGGACTTGAACCCACTGTAAAATAATATTGCTCTGTCATTTGTAAACCTCATAAAAGAGCCATATGTGTGTTCTGTGTTTGTTTGTATAGACTTGTATAATAGGTGTTCATATTCTAGTGTCACCAATGCACTCTCTTGGGTTGAAGAGTTTCTAGAGCAGCGTCAGGACTACAGCCATTCCCTGCGTCTGTGCAACTCAGTTAATTGATCGTCTCTGGTGCAACTTGCCGATTTCTCCTTATTCTGAAGTCGTGCCTCATACCACAGCGATCTTTTAGATTTACAATGCTCCTTAGCTTCATTAAATGAGAAAACCGAGGGAATGGCATCCTTCTTCAAATTTTTTTTTTTCGAATTTCAGATCTGAAATCGAATATTATGGTAGATAAAACGCATTTTACTAAGATTATATAGAATACTACACAAAGTAAAAATAATATTAACGTACCAGTATACTTGCTTTCTTCGCAGTAATCACTTGATTTAAAATGTCGCGACATAACCTCAGTTTCAGTTTTTTCGGCGTATCGCACGAATCCATGACTTTCTAAGTTCGGAATCGGTAGGAAAACGATATACTCCAATTTCATTGCAGTTATATGCAGAACATCGTGGGATCTTTCAGGTTTGTAACGATATTTACGAAAAAGAACAATCAGTTCCAATACTAATTCGCCATAGAAAGGTACCAAGCACAAAATTCCACCTATTGGGAACAAAAACCAATGTGCCTCCCCATTAAAATTAGATAAAATCTCCAAATTTTTTATTTTAAAATTTTAATAATTATTATTAGTAAATGTTTGTATTTGTGCACAATATCGTGCACAGTGGAGCGAGGATGGCCAGTCAAAACGCTGATTTCGCGAAGTGACTTCCTGCTTATGTGGTACCCCACAATTATTCCTCTCTCCAAGTCGGATAATTCTCGGACCTTTGGCATGCTGACTGGTGTTGTCACTGCTGTACCACCTGATGAGTCGTGTCTTTAATATGCATACTGTCAGGTTCATCCTACAGTGTGAAACCACCCGAACATGGGGGTGTCGGATATTATTGGCAAGGCAGTTTATATAGCCAAGAATAACAGTAGGGGAGCATATAACGAAAAAAAAAAAATAAGCTGCGTGGCAGCTTTAGTGATGGGAAGATGGGAGTGTTATTTTATAATCTGGATTGATCTCCTGGTGAAGAATTTCAATGGTGATACTCTGTAGTTTGTGGTACGTATATGCCTTTTTGTTTTAGAAAATCTTTATTATCTCGGTTATTTACCATCCGATATATTTATAATATATCATTTTGAAGGTTACTTAGAGTCCTATGAGAAAGCCTCTAAGTACGAGGGGTGATCAAAAAGTAATGTCGCGTATTTTTTTCTCAAAAATGACGGCAGATATGAGAAAATTGCGATATATAAAAGTTAGTTTGGTTCATTTTTAATTTTTAAATATTAGCTGCATATTTTAATTTAAACTGCTTTTCAGATATTTTCATCTTAATGTTTCCATGTGAGGAATCCCAAACATAAAATTGTAAATATCTCCTTAGTTATTGATTACACAAGGAAAATGTACATGATCAATTTTTGTAGAGGACTTAGTTAATTTTTGTCCAAATATATTTGTTTTCTTATACAAAATTAACCGAGATCTTGTTAGTTTTGTTTGGGACAACTTTGTAATCTCACATCTGCTGGTCTGAAATGTATTTCAGAAAATATGCAGTATCTCAGTTAATTTTTGACTGATTTACTTTTGACATATTTCATTTTAAAGGTACTTAAAATCTCTATTGAAAGTGGGAGCCCGAGAATTTGGTGGATACGACAATTCGGTGAACATAGATTTGGTGGACGTGACAATTCGATGGACAACAATTCAGTGGAAGTGCAAATACAGGGTGTCTCAAAAAAAAATGTACTAACACTTTGAATGACTATAAAAACATCATTTATAGAACATAGAGACAAGTTTAAAGGCTTAAATTACAGAAGAAAATGTAATTAAAGAATCATGTTCGCAAATGTTCAAATTGATGACCGTCATTGTCCAGACAAAGCTGATAACGCGCACCAATGTATTCGCAAACGTCACGAAATAGTTCATTTGGAATATCGCGACACTGTCTTGCAATTTCCAATTTCAGTGCATCAATTGTTCTTGGTTTTGTGCGATAAACTCTGTCCTTGAGGTATCCCCATAAAAAGAGGTTCATTGGTGTGAGGTCTGGGGAACGCGCAGGGTATTCAATGCTACCCCTTCGTCCAATCCATGTGTTTGGATAAGCTGCATCGAGGTGAGCTCTTACATCGCGATGGTAGTAGGGAGGTACTCCATCTTGCTGAAAGTAAAGTTGATCTCCTGCCATTCTGTTACATTAGTTACACCTGGAAAAAAAATAAAGTGTTAATACATTTTTTGAGACACCTTATATGGCCGAGATTTTAAATCACTGAAGAATTTTAGATATTTAACTCATTGTTTAAGATTGACACATCTTTATTGCATTAAAAAAGAATTCGGTTTCATTCATTTTATGTATTTGCAATTTTAGGTTTGAATTAGCAGTAAAGGTAGCCTTAAAAACTACTACCTCCGTTCAGAAATGATTGTCCGTTTTGATACTTTTGTTAAACATAAGAACATTGATTATTCATTTGTCCTTTTTTTGACTTTATTTTAATTATTATGATCATAGCAAGCTGTTCATTAATTTATATGTTCTTAAGTCACGTTTTCTTTGCATAATATGGTCATAAAATTTCAAATTTTGAAAATCTTCAAATATTTGTTCTTAGTGGGCTTGAGGTAACTGTGAAAAGATGGAATCATCTCAATGAAAGAAGAAAAACCTGTCTGATGATCAGAGAAATGGTATCCTACAATGACAATAATTATAAATTACAGCACATTGGCAAAGATGTGAAGAGAAACGTTGGACGACTTCCTGCAATGTTAAACTGCAGCCCAGAGGCGATTATAACTGCCCAAAATTGTTTAAATACAAATTAATTAACCTGCCATTGTAAATATAATTAAATTAAAAGTATTCGCAAAATAATTTTTCGCTGAAATTGTTTTTCTCAAAAGAGACAATCATTTTTGAACAAAAATTTTGATAAAAACGGACAATCATTTCTGAACGGAGGTAGTATTATTTATTATTAACTAAAAAAAATATTTTAAACAAGAATTTAAAATTTGAGAACTTAGCACAGTGTAGATGAATTATGTCAGTACAATGATGCGTTGGTTGAAGAATATGATCTGATGCTTAGAAATTTTTAAGTCCTATCTCGGCACATCCTATATTTTATGCTTCTCATTGGTTCCCTTCTTTTCTCCCTAACCAATACCCCCCCCCCCTCCCTCATTTTGTATATACAGTGAAGCCTCTCAATAGCGGACACCTCTGGGGGAAAAAAATCTGTCTGTTATTAAGAGGTGTCCGCATTTTAGGGGGAGATACAATGAAACCTCTCATTAGCGGACACCTCTGCCAGGGAATTAAGGGGTGTCCGTTAGGTGAGGTTTCACTGTATAAGACTTCTTCTAATGCCCCTATTATTATTTTTACTGTTTGCTTTGACAAAGGATAGCCTCCATATGAAACGTCAGTTTTTAATGGTCTTACACCCTGTACTCAATTTTCTTTTTTTATTTTGTTCTAGGGTTCTCGTTTCTTCTACATCCATCATTAAATCTTTATTTATAATACTTTGTTCTTAATTGTGTTTTAAACATAACTTTAAAATTTTGTTATAAAATTGGGTATTGTAAATTTAGGTCTGTTGAATAGGTTTGAATTCCCAATTTGTTCCTGAGGTGATAATTTCATTAATGCCATCTAACAAGAGGTCTTTATCAAAATAAAATTGGTAATTCAGAATTCTAGTAGGATTGATTTTTAAATGTTTGCGAATCTCTAGATCCATCATAATTTAAATAAGCAACTGATAATTTTTAAATGGTATTAATTAAAGCCAGACAAAACTTTATTAGCTCATGAATGTTCTCTGAGGGTTTTATCCTACGCCATACCTCAGCGCCGGCCAGGTGGCCGAGAGGGCTAGGGCGTAGGCTTTCTAGTTCTCGAGTCCATCTGGTCGTGGGTTCGAATCCCGCCATGGGCATGGATGTTTGTGTTTGTCCCGGGCTGCGTACAGATATAACTTGTGTAAAAGGTGCAAAATGACCATAGTAGTCGACGCCTTAATTTCTAGAACCCCCCCCCCCCCTCATACCTCAGCTGTTCAAATTATTGATGAAAAATAGGAAAGAAAATTCCACAGCATGGATTCGAACCTGGAACCTTTGGCTAGACCACCAATGCGCTAACCAATTGCACCACTGGGGACATGAAAGCTAAACTCTATTTACATGTCTTTAGGGCTTGGTTAGAGCAGTTACCTAGTCCGCAGGCTGGGACTATCTTTTCTAAGGCGTAATATTCATTAAAGAATGGTTCATGAATGTTCTCTGAAGGTTTTATCCTACGCCATACCTCAGCTGTTCAAATTATTGATGAAAAACGGCATTGTTCAGAAATTTTTGTAATGCAATATCCAATTAATAAAAATATACAAAACTTTTATTTAAGATTCATTTAACATTATTTTATCTACAGCGTGCGCAGGTATTTGAGAACACGTGAGTATGACTTAATAGTCAATACGTCATACTATTTAACAATTCCGAAACGAGGCAGATAAACATGGCGGATCTAAAGATAACCCAGCAAATGAAGCGACATGCTGTCATCGTCTCCTTGGCTGCAGGACACTCTGACTCCGAGATTGCTACATTCCTGAAAGCCGCCCGTTCGTTCGTGTTCAAAGTTTGGGGAGAACTGGACGCTGCCGAAATGATCGATGGCTGTGTCTAACCCCCCAGGAAGTTCCAACCGTCATGCATACGAAATTTCCAGCCGCAGTGATTGTTCTGGGCGTCGTGAGCAGTGAAGGCGATGACGTGATACCTCCACATTTCTTCCATCAATGTCTCAGGGTCAACACTGCTGCTTTCACCAATATGTTGGCAAGAGTTGTGAAGCCCTGGATTACTGCTGTAGCACGTGAAAGGCCCTATGTTTTTCAACAGGACTCTGCTCCAAGTCATAAGGCCCACACCATCCAAGCATGGATGACCACGAATCTTCACGACCACATCCCTCCCAACATGTGCCCCCCCCCCCCCCCCCAGCTCCCCTGATCTCAATCCTTTGGACTGTTATGTCTGGGGTGTCGTTGAGAGGGAGTCCAACAAGCATCCACACAACACTGTTGAAGCTCTCAGGCCAGCTATTGTGGAGGCAATGGCAGAAATCCATTTAAATGCGAATGGGAGGTGCTTGTTGGATCTCTGTTGCAACAATGGAGTTTCCATCACAAACACCTTCTTCCAGCACAGGGATGTCCATAAGTATACCTGGTACAGGGATGCAATGGACCAGAAGTCACTGATTGATTTTGTAATCATATCAGCTGACTTATTCTGATCAGTGTTGGATACTCATGTGAGGAGAGGGGCAGAACTATCAATTGATCACCACCTTGTTGTCTGCACTTTGCGGTTCTCTGAATCCATGCCAACCAAGCGAAATGCTAGGTCCAGACAGACTTGATGCATCAAATGGGAGGCATTGGAGGATAGAGCTGTGAGGAAGACCTTTGCAGATAACATATCTTCAAGTTTCAAAGAACTACCCAGTGATCGTGCTACTGTTGAAGAGGAGTGGTAGTTGTTTAAAACTGCTGTGATTATTTCGGCTGCATTGTGCTGTGGCCGTAAGCGGCTGAGTGTGGCGCAGGGCGGTGAGAAAAGGACTGCATGGTGGAATGGTGAAGTCCAAGAAGCTGTCAAGGCAAAAAAGGAAGCCTGTTTGCTATGGCTTGCAAATAAGTCACCTTCTAGTCGAGTTGGGTACACTGAGGTGCGAAAAGCAGCAGCAAAAACAGTATCAACAGCTAAAGCCAAGGCCTGAGAGAAGTTCGGGGAGAAATTGGAGGCAGACTATGGTTCGGCAAACAAGGTATTCTGGCAGACCGTGCACCGCCTCCGTGGAAAGAAGTCTCTTTCATCACAAACTATTAAGAGTTCAGATGGGAGGCTTCTGAAAACGGAGGAGAGTGTATTGCATAGGTGGAAGGAATACTTTGCATCTCTTCTTAATCCGGTGACAGCAACAACTGAGGCACATGAGGTGCACTTTGGAGCACAGAATAGTCACAGTAGTTTCACCGAAGCAGAAGTCAGATGGGCAATTAAGTCCCTGAAGACTGGCAAAGCTGCAGGTGATGATGAAATCCGGTCCGAGATGTTAAAGGCCTTAAATCAGGATGGTATCCTGTGGCTGACTCGGGTGTGTCAGGTTACTTGGATATCTGGCCAGGCCCCTAAGCAATGGCAGGCAGGAATTGTGAACCCTATCTTCAAAAAGGGAGATCAGAGAGATTGCAACAACTATCGAGGCATCTCTTTGCTCAGCATTCCTGCGAAAGTATACGCTAAGTGTCTGGAGAAGAGAAGTAGGGAAATAGTCGACTCCAAACTGTCAGGGAAACAGTGGTTTCCGACCTGGCCGAAGCATGACGATCACAGCTTTGTTCTAAGGCAAATCTTTGAGAAATCCTAGCAGTATGCAAAAGATATCTACGTTTGCTTTGTGGACCTCGAAAAAGCGTATGACTGAGTTCCTCGGGAGAAGCTCTGGCAAGTGTTGCAAGAGTATGGAGTAGATGGGGAATTACTGGTTGCTATCATGTCTCTGTATGAAAGCTCTGAGATGTGTGTCCGGATAAATGGCATTAAGTCAAGACCGTTCACCGTGGGTGTTGAACTCCGCCTCTTTTGTTCATTATCTTTATGGACTGGATAGACAGGGGCAGCCAAGGCGATGAGCATGTTTGTGTGGGCGACTGCCTGGAGAGGTTGCTCTTTGCTGACGACCTTGTCCTCCTTGGGTCTTCTCGCACGAACCTTCAGCATGCACTAGACCGGTTTGCAGCCAAATGTGAAGAAGCTGGGATGAAGACCAGTGTGGCTAAAACCGAGGTTCTGGTCCTTTCAAGACAGCCTGCTCAGTGCGCTCTCCATGTTAGGGGAGCCTCATTGAGACAGGTGGAGAAGTTCAAGTATATTGGGATTGCATTCACGAGTGATGGGCGGCAGGAAAAAGAATTGGATGCTCGAATCTGTGCAGCAAGCTGTGTCAGACGTGAACTGTGGCGATCCATGGTAACGAAACACGAGCTGGGTAACAAAGCCAAGCTCTCAGTCTTCAAATCTGTCTTTCTCCCCATTTTCACTTATTGGTCATGAGGCTTGGGTTAGAACCGAAAGAGTGCGATCGCAGGTACAAGCAGTAGAAATGAGATTTCTGAGGTTTGTGGCAGGTGTTACCCTACTAGATAGAGTGCATAGCAGCACAATAAGGGAGTCTTTAAGTGTTGAGCCGCTACTTTTCCGCATTGAAAGATCTCAGTTGTGTTGGTATGGCCGCGTGATACGAATGCTGCAAACTTGCTTTCCTAGGCAGTTATTTTCCAAGCCGGTGGGTAAGAGACCAAGGGGTCTGCCTAGAACCAAGTGGCTAGACTACATGGAGAATTTGGGTACATGTCACGTGGGTATTACCAGGGAGGACATGCGCCTGATGGCGGAAGATCACGATCGCTGAAGATCCTCCATAGGGCTGCTGCCCCCACAACCCTAACGGATAAGTGGGTTTGAAAAGTAAGTAAGTGAAGTATGGCAGAAATTCAGAAGACCCACCTCATTGTTGCCTGTCAGTGGTTCCGACAGTGTATGGAGGCTGTCATTGCGGCAGATGCTGGTTTTATTGCATAACAATATGTATTTTGTAGTCCTTTGTACAAACATGTAAATTGTATTAAAGGCTCTGTGGTATCTTAAGTGTCTGCTCTTTTTACCTGCAGAAGTTGTTTCGTTCTCAAATACCTGCTGCACCCTGTAATATCCAAAATTTTATTATCCAATTAAAGAACTTATAAACAAACCGTACAGCTTGATAGCAGGAAAGGATAGAGTAAGGTTAGGGGGAGGGATCACCATTGTAATTAATGTCAAATTACAGATTTACCTACCTGATTCCTATTGGTTTATTTTAATGAGCTTAAGTATTACTTTAAAAATTACAGCATTTTTAATTGAATAATGGAACTCTTAGCAATAAAACAAAATAGAAAATGTTATACTTTTTTACAAAATGATCTAATAAATTATGTAATAAAGAAATAATCTTCATGGAGGAGGCCTGGCCTGGTGGGCTTTCACTGAACACACCAATTCTTTGAAGTTAAGAAACATCAGACATGGCTAGTCACTGGATGGGCGACCATCAGTGATCCACGATCTACACGGCTGTTGCGACCATCATACAGCAGTCATCAATCCATGTTCATCCAGGGACCCAACTCGTCAGCCTCTGGCCATACAGGCCCTGGATGGATGCATTAGATTCCCTTAAATATATGAAAAATAAAGATTAAATAAAACATAAATTAATTAATTCAGACAATAATTTTAATCTGTTGTCTTAACAATTTATAATTAGATTTGTTCAATATTTGTGATTTTTTGTTATTTTCAATAGTAAATAAAACTGTGATAAATAACAAATAAAAGATTCCTGCATAAAAAATGAATTCGACATAAAATGAATGAAAAAAAATTTCTTTGCAATTATAAACAAACAACGAGTTAAGTATCTAAAATTTTTCAGTGATTTAAAATCTCGACCTAATTTGCACTTCCACTGAATTGACATTCACTAGATTGTCATAGACCCATTAAAAGCTCCAATGCTATGCATCCACTGGAAAAAATAACCCAGTAATTTAAGTTCCTGATGTTTAATATCCAGGTTATCTGTGAGTGTCCATTACAAAAGATCTGTTATAAAGAAAACGTGGTTATTTAACCTACAACTCCTTGCCAAAAAATTAGAATAACGTTATTTTACGTTCTGAAGTTAAATTTGAGTGGAGAGTAATCAACAAATTTTTATAGCTACAGATTTAGACTTCTTTTCCTGGTTAATGTACTAGGTAACTATAAAAGTTCTTGCTGTTTTTTTGTTGCCATAAAAGGAAGTGATAGAAAATATGCAAATGAGTGTACAGTGTGGTCTAAAATCTGTCGGGGGAGCAGGAAGGTTAGCCTGTATAAATACAGGGCTGTTGGACATTCACATCTCGTGCAGAAGTGAAGACAAATGGAGGTACCGAAGGAGATGGTTAGGTGTGGTTTGCTTTATGACTTCAAGGTGGGCTTGTCAGCAGCAGCATCAAATCGCCGAATGTGTCTTGCGTTTGGGGATGATGCTATGAATGAATGCACCTCAAGGCATCGGTTCCAGAAAAATTCAGGTCGGGAAAATTTGCCATTTCTGATGAACCCCGTAGTCTAGTGTGTCAGTGGACTAGATGCCAAATGGTTCACTATGAGCTGCTATCAACTGGCCAAACCATCACTAGGGACCTGTACTCCCAGCAGTTGGAACGTGTGCAACAGGCACTGCAGCAGAAGGAGCCAGCATTGGTGAATCCCAAAGGGGTACTCTTCCTTCAAGACAGTGCCTGGCCATGTGGGCGGGTGGCCAGGGAAACCATAGAGCCTCTTGGCTCGGAAACTTTGTGTCATCCACCTTACTCACCAGATCTTGCTCCAACGGATTGTTACCAATGATACAGATCTGCAAAAGGCGCTCACGGACTTCTTTGAATCAAGACTGGATTGATCAACTGGAGACACGTTGGAAGAAGGTGCTAGATGCCAATGGGGATTACTTTGGGGCAGGGTTGTTTGTTTTAAAACAAATGTTTTAAATCAAATGTTTTAAAACAAAAAAAAATGATTTAAAACAATTGTTTTAAATAAAAAAAAAACTGGTTCAAAACATGTTTCAAACCAAAAAAGTTTATTCGGAAACAAAAACCATTAACAAAACTTGTGAAATTAAATAAAATGTTTATGACAGGAATATATTCTGTCTACAAAGAAAAAAAGGGTGGAATGAATTTTGTTTTTTGAAATCAAACACTACTGACAAAAAAACACCGATGCTTAAAGTTATTTAAACATTACCACACAATGTGGGAAACCAGGTCTGCTAAGCTTGGATTTAACTGAAATTTAAATATGTTGTTACTATCCCTCCCACTATTATATGGGGTAGTAACTCATGCTAATGGCATTAGTTTACGAGATATAACTATTTGATGTATATTTACAAATTCGGACAGTTTGACATAGTAGTCTGCATCCAGTTCAGGGATGGATAACACGATGGTTACTCCTTGATCCTTAAGTTTGAGGTTAAGGATACCCTATTGTGTGGATGATATAGCCTTATTCTGTATATCAATCCTTTTCAGGATTTCCATACAAGAATATTTCTTGAACATCTCTGGGAGTTTCAAGATAATCTTGGTTGTTTTAACAATTGTCTTTGCCTCACCAACCAGGAGAACCTGTCCTTCCCAGGGAGTAATACTCTTGACTGTAGAAGTCAGCCAATCAGTTGTGCCTTGGTCTGCACAGAATAAAATGATAGCTCCGGCCTCCAGACGACAATATTTAAATTGGGGTCTTGTGCCAGAAGGCTTGTCCCCCATATGATTCATCAGCAGTTGTTGGAAAGCCTCCAAGTGCTGCTTATTGAGCTGCTTGTCTGGATAGCCTTCCAGAACTATTGCCATTTTAATTGTTGTTAGAGCTTCGCAAAAATTCCCAGTTTTGGGTCTTTTGCATTGCTTCTTGCCCTCTGATGGAGTGTCACCCACTGACCTAGGTCTTTTAGTCGGTGTATGCACCTCCTTAATATAACTGAATAAATAAAAGGACTTGATTAGCAAATTGGTAATTGATTTTAATAAACCTATGCGTTTTGTGGTAACCACATCATCAGGGTAGGACACAACTACATTCTGTCAAGGATTAAGGCCTGTATTTATGGCCATACCCCTCCAATCAGAAACAAGTTCCAATAGAGGGGTTTACATGAAGTACTATACATCCATTGGTCACCAACAGGCATAAAATAATTCGAACAATAAGATGAACCGTTACAATTCGTTGATAAAAAGAATACAAGGATAATAGAAATCATATAAATTATACAAAAATAAACCAATAAAAAACTATTAACATTAAAATAAAAACATCTAAAACATAAATTTACAAAAGCTGTAGAATTTGCACAATTTGAACATCGGTATATGATGTGATGTGTCATCGATTATTTATGTAGGCGGTGTTCAGATCTTACAAGCGGAGTTGGTTATTCTGATAATATCGATGTTGTTTATGAGCCAACTCTCTGTGTATTCCTTATTACATCATTAACTGTATCTAATATCGAAATATTCACAAAATTTGTCTGATTATTTATAATAAGTATCTCGCCTGCCCTAATGTATCTTCTAATTACCAAGGCCTCAAAGGTCAGGATCCGTTTCTGGTCGCGCTCCTTCCTGACAATAGTCATTATGTCTTCGATGGTGCCGAATCGATGTTTGCTTTTTATGAGATGGATGGCAAAAGCAGACTTCCCATCATTATTAACCCAAGATCTGCGATGTTCATCATATCTTTCTTTAAATGACCTTCTAGTCGAACCAATATAAAACGATCCACAATTGGGGCAAGACAATCTGTATACACCGCAAGACTTGTAATCATCATCAACCTCACTGTCATTAGCCTTCGGATTGAATATATATCCGCACTTGTTGTTCGTCTTGTGCGCAATTTTGATACCTTCGCTACGAAATAAATTGCTGATCATTGTCACTTCAGGTCCCGTGTAAGTGAATACCACGTACTTGTAGTCGCTGTCGTCTTTTGGTTTGTTGTGTCTTGGGCGTCTAGTTCTATTTAATATGGACGAAGTAACCGCATCTGGAAACTAGTTTCTTCTTGCCACATCGAAAGTAGGCATATCTCCTCTTTCCTGTCCTTAGCCGTAATGGGGTAACTAAGTGCCCTGTTAAAATAGTAGCTAATAGCCGCACTTTTATGATGCGGGGGATGGTTCGAGTCATATCCTATGATGGTGTCCGTAGTCATTGGCTTCCGAAAAACACTGTATTCCACACGTTTCATATCCATCCTCTTTGTAATCGTAAGGTCCAGGAAATTTATGATACCTTGTTCTTCTTTTTCCATTGTGTAAGTCATGTTTTGATGGAAATCATTGAATATAAATAAGATCTCATCAGCAGAAATCTTTGCGGTATCGATAACTACCAAAGTATCATCAACATATCTCGCATAAAAAACTATTTTACGCTGTTCAATGAGTGGCGTGACGTGTTTGTCTTCTAGTTCTTGGAGGAACTCCTCAGATATCGCCACGCTAATCGGAGACCCCATAAGAACTCCTGTGGCCATAGAGTAGAACTCATTTGCAAATTGAAAGTAATTCTGTTTATGTATTACCTTCAGGGTGCTTTTCACATCATTCCTAATATCCTCATCCACTTTGTTCGCGGTGAGCCTCTTGTCGATTATATCGATCGTTTCCAAAAAAGGTATGTTTGTATACAAGTTCACTACATCTAAAGATATAATCAAAAACCGGTCTTCCATTACTGATATGTTTGGTAGTTAACCTGTCTTCCATACTTTTTATGCGAGATATGTTGATGATACTTTGGTAGTTATCGATAACGCGAAGATTTCTGCTGATGAGATCTTATTTATATTCAGTGATTTCCATCAAAACATGACTTACACAATGGAAAAAGAAGAACAAGGTATCATAAATTTCCTGGATCTTACGATTACAAAGAGGATGGATATGAAACGTGTGGAATACAGTGTTTTTCGGAAGCCAATGACTACGGACACCATCATAGGATATGACTCGAACCATCCCCCACATCATAAAAGTGCGGCTATTAGCTACTATTTTAACAGGGCACTTAGTTACCCCGTTACGGCTAAGGACAGGAAAGAGGAGATATGCCTTACTTTCGACGTGGCAAGAAGAAACTCGTTTCCAGATGCGGTTACTTCGTCCATATTAAATAGAACTAGACGCCCAAGACAACAAACCAAAAGACGACAGCGACTACAAGTACGTGGTATTCACTTACACGGGACCTGGAGTGACAAGGGTCAGCAATTTATTTCGTAGCAAAGGTATCAAAATTGCACACAAGACGAACAACAAGTGCGGATATATATTCAATCCGAAGGCTAATGACAGTGAGGTTGATGATGATTACAAGTCTTGCGGTGTATACAGATTGTCTTGCCCCAATTGTGGATCGTTTTATATTGGTTCGACTAGAAGGTCATTTAAAGAAAGATATGATGAACATCGCAGGTCTTGGGTTAATAATGATGGGAAGTCTGCTTTTGCCATCCATCTCATAAAAAGCAAACATCGATTCGGCGCCATCGAAGACATAATGACTATTGTCAGGAAGGAGCGCGACCAGAAACGGATCCTGACCTTTGAGGCCTTGGAAATTAGAAGATACATTAGGGCAGGCGAGAAACTTATTATAAATAATCAGACAAATTTTGTGAATAATTCGATATTAGATACGGTTAATGATGTAATAAGGAATACACAGAGAGATGGCTCATAAACAGCATCGATATTATCAGAATAACCAACTCCGCTTGTAAGATCCGAACACCGCCTACATAAATAATCGATGACACATCACATCATATACCGATATTCAAATTGTGCAAATTCTACAGCTTTTGTAAATTTATGTTTTAGATGTTTTTATTTTAATGTTAATAGTTTTTTATTGGTTTATTTTTGTATAATTTATATGATTTCTATTATCCTTGTATTCTTTTTATCAACGAATTGTAACGGTTCATCTTATTGTTCGAATTATTTTATGCTTGTTGGTGACCAATGGATGTATAGTAATTCATGTAAACCCCTCTATTGGAACTTGTTTCTGATTGGAGCGGTATGGCCATAAATACAGGCCTTAATCCTTGACAGAATGTAGTTGTGTCCTACCCTGATGATGTGGTTACCACGAAACGCTTAGGTTTATTAAAATCAATTACCAATTCGCTAATCAAGTTTCTTTTATTTATTCAGTTAAGTTATTCAGCAAATTAGTCCAAGATGCAACCTCCTTAATAGATGCCTTAGGGCCGACCTTAGGCATTATGGCCTTAGTGCCCTCCAACCTTATCTTTCTGGACCTACAGCGTTTAGCCGCCCCAGAAAGTGCTTTTGTTAGAGGGTTGCCACTGCCCTCACCCAAGGTCTCCCGCTCTATAGCAGGTGGCGCCCCAGGTTTGGGAGCGGCAAACTTATCTATGTCAGATGACTCAGCTGAGGTCATTACAACCTCAGTGGTGTTATCTTTAGTATCCTGTTTCCTCGAAGGTTCTTCAGGTGAGGTAAATAACTTGCTATCCATAAAAGGTAATAGGGACGCAGGATTGACGGTCAATCCCAGGAGTGCCTGAATGTCGCCAGGTAGAGAGGAGGCTCCGTGAGAGACATTATAACCAAAGTGCCATCGGCACGGGTCGCATAACACCTTGGGTTTGGGAGTTGGTCTGCATCCCCTTATTGGTTATTCGGGGATGTCCCGAGTTTAACAACCTAGGATTTCCGGCTATCTGCCACCTGCCGACGCACCCAGTAGCCACTCAAGCCTTGGGAATAAGAGATATTAGTTTTACCTGTAATAATAAGCTATTTCAAAACTTGCGATAGCTATCGGTATCGAAGCCTACACGTGCATACGCTCTACACTATTAATAGTGAATATGTAGATAGGTAAAACTTTCGAAACAATAGTGAATTTAGAAAACTTTATTAATGATTATTGTGCAA
This sequence comes from Rhysida immarginata, assembly GCA_023313115.1. NCBI lineage: Eukaryota > Metazoa > Arthropoda > Chilopoda > Scolopendromorpha > Scolopendridae > Rhysida > Rhysida immarginata. The sequence continues at coordinate 58,477 of JAHWFO010078450.1, read as the reverse complement.
AAAATTACGTACGGTTATGGAAATCTCACATACGAACAATTGGCTGGGCACGGAAAAGGGGCTATCAGAAACATGTTGCGTGTGAATTAAAGTTCACCGAGCTAACGTATAAATCCATACACGGCCAAAAACAGAAAGTCAATCAACAGGAATACGGCCCAATCAGAGGTAAGTTACATGTTTATAAAACTAAAAGAATCGCTCACGATGGATTGCTATAATTATTTTCAGAACTTTTAGATGAAACTGTCCATTTTTTATCGCTTTTAAATTGTCAGAGGATAGGTGCAGTTTAACATTACTAAACTGATAGAAGAACATAAACATGAATGTAATCAGATACATCAGGATTTTTAATCGTTTTGTAAGTGATTTATTAACTTACACCAGTTAAAAGTCATACTTGTAAACTATTTGCAGGAGCTATATGCATTTTTGCCAAGACAGCGCAAACTAGATGCTGAATCTTCGTGCAAACAAGAAGCTCGTGCAGGTGGACATTTTGAAACAAACACAGAAAGTGACGTTAAAAGACTTTCATAATATAGCCGTGAGATCAGTGCCAGATGATACGTTAGAAGAAGTAGTAAAGTACCTCAGAAGGAACATGGCAACATCGTTGAATTGGTGAAAGAAGACTATACAAATAAGCTCCTTGGAATATTTTACCAAGACTCAGAAATGAACAGAATCTGAGAGTTATCCTGAGCGCATTTTCATCGATGCCATTCACAAAGTATCAAACAGAGGTATCCCACTGTATATCATTCTTATTGAAGATGGAAACGGAGCATCAGAGATCATTGCTTGCTTTCTTGTCATCTATGAAGACGAAGCAACAATTCATTACTTGACAGAAACATTCCATAAACACAATCCTGCATGGACAAAAACTTCTACTATAATGGCTGACAAAGACTTTGTAGAATGAAAAGTTTTTGCAAATACATTTCCAGTTGCAAAAATCTTGATGTGAGTCTTCCATTGTTTTCGAACTCTGAGAAGGGAAATTACAACCGAAGAGATGTGTATATCCTCCGCACAGAGATATGCGTCTAGAAGTTATTCAGAAAATGGTGTATTCCAAAAATTAAGAGGGTTATCAGAAGGAATACAAGAAGCTGAGAGAAACAAAACTAGATCGGGTCATACTTTGAAACTAACTGGCACAACATTCGCACTTTAATGGGTAACTTCCCTCCAGTAACAATCAACTATATAACTTATGGGAACAGGACGAACAACAGACTGGAAGCAATAAATTCCAAAGTTGTGCAAGTAGTTAAAAGGAAGTCAACTCTTTCAGAGCTCTTTCGTGATCTGGACATATTGCTCATTTCATTACGAAGGAGAACGTGATAGTGATGCTGCCGAAGCACAACTCAAGGGGCCATATAATCAGACGATTTCTTCTAAGGCCCAGGGTGATTACTTGGCATACCTCACACCTTATGCATTTGGTATGGTTGTGCACAGTTTTGAAAAAAAAAGCGAAAGTAGAATTAATAACTGAATCGGCAGATGGCACATACCAAATAAAATCATTTAATAGGGAAAACTCATCCTTATGCAGTGAGTTCAGTTTCTTGCACTTGTGCTTTCTTCAAAAGCATGCAATTACCATGTCATCATATCAGGGGTGCCCATCCCCCCCACAGCTTATGATGACTTCCCCCCAAATGAATAGCCCATAACCCCCCCCCCCCCCCACCCGCCAAGCCCCAAAGAAGAAGGATGAAAAGAAGATATGTAATCCTCCTAAATAAACTTAAATATAAGTTTAGGTTTTATTACATAATGTTTGTCGGGATACCGGGACAGCATATTGTTCATTGTCACTTATCACAAAGTGTTGGTTACTTTTGCAGCAAAAGCTTCTTCATCACCTCTGAAGACATGGCGAACTGATTGATGTCGTCTTGATTTTGAAGTTCATCAAGAATATCTTTTTCTGAAGCTAGCATCATCATCGATGATATCCAGTCATCCAACATAACGCTTCGAAGTCGAGTCTTGATAATGTTTAACTTGCTGAGGGCTCATTCAGCTGAACAGCTGGTCACAGCAAGATTAATTAAAATTTTGTAGAGGGCAGACAAATGTGGGGAAACATGAGAGCTGAGTGACTAACCGATACGGTTTGATGAAGCCTTTTCTCACCCAGTAGTGCTCACGCCATCTCCTCTCCAGTCTTCCGATTCGACCTCATCATCTGTTCTCTCCTGCATTTGGCATGGCAGGTTTTCCTGGGTTTAAAACACCGAACATGTCAATCTCGCTTTCCAGCTCTGCATAAATGGAGTCAACGAATGCAAGTTCAGCTCTAATTACCGAGGGGTCCAGTCCATAGAAGTGACACAGTCTTGAAATCTCCAACAATGTTGCTACTTGGAACAGTTGTTTGAAGATGATGCTGCAGTGTGAAAAAGCATCCATTTCCTTTAGGATGCCGAGATTATCAGAGAATCTCTCTCGTAGTTGGGCTGACAGACAATCGACCATCTGTAGGTATACTTCCACTTTTGTCTTCTCATCTTGATCTTTGGCGGTCGAAGCAGATGGCGTTGAAGAGTCTTGATCGTCAAGGTTTAGTTCATCGAAGAATCTCTTGCGTAGCGGAACTCTCTTTTCTTGGTGTGAAATGGAATGGCTGTCACAAAATTTTACGATTTATTTTCTCATTTCATTCCAAGCTTTATCTGTTCTGAATTTATCCAATTTGCCGTGCACATCTGCGATTATGGCTCTGACCGTAGCAAAGTCAATTGCTATCCATTGTAGAGTTCCAGTTATGTCAGCGTTTTTGCTAATATTCGAGGCATTTTGGGAAAATTGTTAGGAGTGGGAGGGACTCGCATGTCACATGTATGCATGCATGATGAGTGTCACGTGTGTGAGTGTGTGAAGGCTTTTCGATGCTCCCAACCAGAGGCCTTTTTCTTAAACATCACCCAAATCGCCAGAGGCCTCTAGTGGCTGTTTTCAATGCTACATCGTTGCTTGTGTGGCCTTCGAGATATTGGGCCTCCGCATCATGCTTGAAATAGCGTGTCCAGGCATTTTCAAGTTTTGACCGCTAGTTGTTTATCTCTATTGCTTATTTGGCGCTCTTCAGGGCTAAAGAACTACTAGTTACTCTCATCCTCATGCTACTTTATCCGACTTAAAATTTTACCTCGAATTTCCCATAGGATTTCCCTGCTGATTCCCCACTGGTGTTAAAAAGTTGAACTTCCGCTGACACGAAGGAAAGCATTGAAATGATACGCAATGCAGAGGCCTAATATCTTGAAGGCCTCGTTGCTCATGACTCTTTCTGGTGGGAATATAAAAGGCTCCAATTCCAATTTTAGATCAACTTTTTCTTCTTTCTTCCCCCTCCCAAAAAAGTTCATGGGGACATTGTCGCCATCCTCCCTAAGGCGTGGGCACCCCTGCATCATATATTCAAGATTAGGGAACTAAATGGCTTGGATTTATTTTGTACGCAGTTAGCATCCAGAAGTTGGACAAAAACCTATGTCAGTAGAAGTGATGAAATGAGCACAACCGAATGCAATGAAAGTATCATGACAATTGCCATTTTACAACCTAAGTCTACTAGAATTCTTGGCCAATCTGAAAGGTTTAAGCATGCAATGCGCAAGTTCAGAAGTTAGTGTCTGTTGCGTCTGAGGCTCCTATGGTAGTATTTTTTCAAAGAATGCAAATTTTGGATAGTCTCGCTGAGCACTGGACAAATGATAGAATGGGTGGGCCTTTGTCTTCTTGACAGTGATCACAAAGATGAACCACAAATAGAACACACAAAAGCACCTACAGTGCCTTGTGATGAACAACTCCAAGCAGCATTATTTACAGACTGTAGTCTGCTAGGACAATTACAGGGCAACAAATTAAAAGAAATTATCCAGAATGCTGCTAGAGGAAGTCCGGACACTAAAACCATGGAAGAAAGTAATTGTCTGCAAAATGGCCCGTTATCTCTCACAAGCAAAGAAAATATATTACCATCATTGCCTTAAAAAATAAAGAAGCGCAGAAGGACAAAAGGAAAATCTTAAACAGTAATTGGTTTGCCCATCAAAAAAGCCAGAAATTCCAGCAAAGTGCAGGCATTTCAAAAGAAGCACGCAACAGAGAAAAACTTGATAATGCCGCAGTGGTTTGTCTCGTATATAGATGCAAGTGCTGCATTAAAGGGCAAACCAATAGAGGAGCATGGAGTAGAAGAGAACCCAAACAGTCACATCAGCTTGTTTGGATGAAAACGTTTGCTTAGACCAGATTCTACTGCCAATGCGTGGACTGCAGTGAATCATATAGTGGACATTAAAAGATCTCCCTTTCAGCTTTGCCCAGTGTGCAAAAACAGTTCAAGCACTGAGAGTATCTATTGTAATTCATGTCTTGAATGGTAGCACACTAAATGTGTTTATTCTCGTGGGAAAAAAAAAATATTGGTTTTGCACTACATGTCATAGAAATGGGAAAACTGATTAGCTCTTGTTTTGTTTGATTATTGATTTTACTCTTCAGTTTGTTTGTTTTTTTTTTTTTTTTTTTTACAATATCTTTTTGTAATTTTTTTCTGTTCTTCATTACAAACACAAAAAATAAAAAAATTTAAAAATATGTATATTTATTTTTATTTCAATTTGTTTAAAATCGTTTTTATAAAAAAAGAAAAAAAAAATCGTAACCAACTTAGCTGTTTTTAAAGTAAATCTGTTCTATTAAAAAGGGTGATCCAAAAGTCGGTTAACCCAAAGATATATATACTGTAAAATGAAAACCATTAAACAAACCGACGTCTAATTTGCAGTGGATGTTCTTTCAATCAAATTGAAAGGGTACATAACTATTGCATTAATCATTATAACTCTTTTATAATTTCAAATGAGAGTATTATTTATAATAGCTTTGATTTTAAATATTACACACAGTTCTGATTTTATTATTATATCTTCAAATTTGAAGGAGCATACTTCATAGCAGTTGCATTATTCATTTATGGATTTTTTGAGAAATATGCTCACACACACATTTGAAATTTATATACAGCAGTCAACTATAGCATAGTTTTTTCATATTAGCTTTCTGCTCATGAATTTTACAAAATTCAGTTATTTAACGAGCAGTTTGTTTCAATTTAAAATATTAACTTCAAATTTATTATTATACAGTATACTCCAATTTGAAATAGCATACCTTATTCTAAAATTTAAAATACATAGCTATTGGATTCATTATAGAAATTTTGTAATTTCAAAAGTGAATGGAATATTTATTATTTTATTTTATATCACAATCAAAATTTTATTATTATAATTTCAAATTTGAAGGAGTGTACTTTCAAATTGAAAAGGCTACATAGCAATT
>JAHWFO010078450.1:25135-42724 GCA_023313115.1 Rhysida immarginata | reverse complement strand
TTCATTTTAGTTACGTATTTTTGATTTATGCTTGTGGAAAATGATTCCTGATCCTTTTTCGTGTCCGTTTGTACAGTTGTACGCAGAACAACTTTGAGGAATGATTTTGAATTAATTATTCCTCTGGCCCAAAATCTTCAAAGACAAAGCAGCTAGACAGCTAATTACTCCATGGCTCACTCCTGCCCAGAACTGTCATGGCTCAATTTGCTTCACTTTTTGCCACTGTTAACAATAGGATTCGGAGTCTATCTCTAATATACGTCATTGGTACAGACCAACAATATATATCTCATGACCAACAATGCAAGGAAAAGTTTGTTCAATATAGATAAGGTTGATGAACAGATTAAAAGCACAACATTCTTTAACCACAACTAAAAAAGGCGTTAAACAAGAAATAAAACAAAAAGAATGAAAAAAAACAATGCAACCTGTAAACGTCTTTCGAAAGCTTTGCTTTCATCTTCAGCAGACAAGGAGAACCTCAAGAGATTCTTGAGAGAACTGACTTGTTAATTGAATTAGCAAGGTATATATAGTGAACAATAACCAATAGAAACAAAAAAAACCCCGAAAACGTGATCACCGTTTTGGTAACTGGGCTACCCATTGGATCAAACTAGATTCACCAATGGGGCCCCTGTCCGAATTTAACAGTAACTGCTTATCAGTTTTATTTATAGCTAAGCTTTCATAAGAATCTAACTAGTATTTTTTATTGACCGATTTTATTAATTTCACACTATTCATATGGAATTCGTGGCCCGTATCCAGGGAATGCTTCGCAATGGCTGACTGGTTGCTGCTGCCAAATCTTGTGTGGTTTAAATGCTCCTTAAATCTTGTTTCTATGCTTCGGAACGTCTGCCCTTTGTACATCATAGGGCATTGGTTACATTGAGCCTGGTAGATGCCTGATATTTTTCATTCTTTTTGTTTTATTTCTTGTTTAACGCCTTTTTTAGTTGTGGTTAAAGAGTGTTGTGCTTTTAATCTGTTCATTAGTACGATCCACATATTTACTTATAGATAAGGTTGAATTTGGAACAATGCATAGAATTCCTGTTATTCAGGGTTTTCTTAGAAAAGAGCGTTCTTAGTGCTTAACAATTTCTTGAAAATCTCTAAAAATGATCAGTAATTGGAGATAATCGAGAGTTATCAGACAATTGAGAAAGAGAGGAGAGACGACAGAGGAAGCACTCCTATAGCTCCATGCTGTACTGAGCAAATGGTAAGCAGGTAAATAGAAGAATCGGCGACCACTAGACTACATAAAGAGATGAATGGCCAAGTTTTGCTTCAAGACATCGAGAGTGGTAATTGCAACAACATCAAGGGGAACATCTAAAGTAAGATTACATAACTAAGAAATTATTTAGGCTAGCAGCAGCATACATGGAGAGGTCCATCCATTGTGAGCATTTAAAAATTTTTTCCAAGTTTTCATTATGAATTTTTACTGTATGAATTCTAAGCGTTTTCATGTGTTTATTTTTAAGATATTGCAAAATTTAATCATAAAAACAGTCCGAATCAACGACCAGGGTTATCACCTAGCTTATTTGGTAGCACATCAGAGCCAAATATTTCATAAAAATACATTTTGACTATATTCTGTAGGAATGTGTATATTTTGGAAACTGAGATGTTGATAATGCAATGATTGAACGTTCGTTTCCAAGAATTATTAATAATGAGTATAAAATGATGATGCAATGACAGAACATTAATAAGGCAGCGTCTATTGATGAGGTAAAGGAGTCACGCGTGTCTGCCTTGAGCCCCCTATCAAACGTCCAGACGACTGGCAAAAATTTGTGTCTGGAAAGGAAAGAGAAAGAACGAGTATTGGTCAGAGAAACTCCGCAACTAAAACAGAAAAAGCTATACGGGCATTTGAAACATCTGAGCAAAGGGAGTTTCGAATAGAGCAAGAACTTCTACGTCAAGAGCAAGAAAATTTGAGTATAAATTATCTGGTCCCAGTATATCACCTAGAATTCCTGTTTTTCATATTTTTTGTAGAATGGATAGTCCCTTTGCTCTGTGTTGTATTGAGTTTTTATTTAACCAATTGGGAGTTATAATTTAATTTTTTGAGATTTTTCTGTTTACCTACAACTGTAATTTTCCCGGGCAACGCCGGGTACCTCTTCTAGTATATCTCTATATATAAAGAAGGATGTTTGTGGGTTTGTTTGTGTGTATTGAATACAAATCTACAGTTTTATTCTGATCTTGAAGAAATTTTGCCTACTTGACCTTCAAAGCATGAGGAAGGTCACTGTCTACCTCAGATTTCGGAAAAATAATAATTGATAAAAAAATCAATATTCATGGTTATGGCAGGGCATATAAATGAGAAATATCTCATGATCAAAAATGCAAGGAAAAGTTTGTGCAACAATAGGTATCAACAATGGTGTCAACACGCAATGCACCAACACTAGGCAGGGATCAACAATATATATCTCATGACCAACAATGAAATGTAAAGTTTGTAGGTAACAATGCATAGAATTCCTGTTATTCAAGCATTTCTTAGAAAAAAAAGAGTTCTTAGTATTTAACAATTTCTTGAAAATCTTTAAAAATGATCAGTAACTGGAGATAATGGAGAGTTAGCAGACTATTGAGAGAGAGTGGAAAGACAACAGAGGAAGCACTCCTTTAGCTCCGTGCTGTATTGAGCAAATGGTAAGCAAGTAAATAGAAGAATTGACGATTGCTAGACTACACAAAGAGATGAATGGCCAAGTTTTGATTCAAGACATCGAGAAAAGAAAGGAATTTGCAACAATATCAAGTGTACATCTAAAGTAAGATTACGTGAGTAAGAAATTATTTAGAACTAAACAGGTGGTGGCCTTACAGTATAACAGAGGGACATCAGGAGTTCCAACTAGTTTCGCCATTTATTCCCGGCTTTGTCAAGGATATACAGCAAGAGGCATGCAAGCCTTTATATATACAGAACAGTGGTACAAGTTAAGCAATGAGTGTAAATACATACAAGAACCAATAGGATATAAAGCAAAGGGGGCCAATGAGAAAAAGGACGTAATGGCCAGTAGAATATAATAGAATAAATACAAAATTTTTTTTAAAAGATACACAAAAGAGAAGTTGTACAGAGATGGTGCGTTTAACGCGGACCGAAAAGAGAACATATCCGGTTGTCCGAAGACAAGAGAATTTACATAAAAAACAAAATAAAATAAAGGGGTAAGAAACTTACAAAATGCAGAAGAAACATAAAATAAAGAAAACGAGAGAAAATCATAGTAGATCAGATAAAGAACTAAGTATTGCAAACACGTTAAAGTCCGTCTGGCAATTGAGAAGCAAGTGTGGGGTGGACCTCTTGGCCTTGAATATTTCGATCGCTTCGAGGGTAGCAGTTTTTTCTGGTTTATTACAGATGTGCAAGACAGACATAACCTCTTCTTTTGTCTTCAAAGTGTGTCCGGAATCTGCGAGATGGTTTGCATAGTGGGAGACACGGTCCCGTTTTTTTTTTATACGAATCAAGGTGTTCCTTGAATCGCAATGGAAGATTGCGGGTCGATAATCCCACATAGAACTTATCGCAAAACGCACAATTCAGGCGGTAAACTCCGGATTGGGAATATTTGTCGGAGGTGACGGAGGTGAGCGGGTTCAGGGTGCGAGCAGCTGGGGTTGGAGTACGAAATGATATTCGGAGGCCAAGGGACGATAAGAAATCGGAAAGCTGGGAGAAATTAGGTCCCAGATATAGTAAGGACGTCCACTTTTTAGTTTGGGGCAAAACAGGAGGCGGGGGAGAGAGAAGGGCCCGTCTGCAGCGGTGAAGAATGCGAGAGAACGTGGAGGTCGAATATCCATTGGAGTGGGCGAGGTGTCGGATTATGCGGAGTTCTGAAGATCTGGATAGGGGGCAGAGGGGGAGCACTCTCTCTCCCACTATGCAAACCATCTCGCAGATTCCGGACACACTTTGAAAGAACGAGTATTGGTCAGAGAAACTGTGCAACTAAAACAGAAAAAGCTATACGGGCATTTGAAACATCTGAACAACGGGAGTTTCGAATAGAGTAACAGGGTATAAGAGCTTCTACGTCAAGGGCAAGAAAAACTAGAGTCTAAAGTATCTGGTGATGCTTCGCAGTGGTGAGGCAAGTCAAGAAGAGTTTAGATGAAGTCCCTGTATATCACCTAGACTTGCTGTTTTTCGTATTTTTAGTAGAATGGATAATCCCTTTGCTCTGTGTTGTATTGATTGATTGAGTTATTATTTAACCAATTGGGAGTTATAATTTAATTTTTTGAGATTGTTCTCTTTACCTATAAGTGTAATTATCCCGGGCAACGCTAAGTAACTTTGCTAGTACATGTACATATATAAATGCAATTATCAGCAATTTATACATCAAAATTATGCCGATTTTAACACCATCTCCATGCAACGTAATATCTGTATAGCGAAATGATTTTGCCGGTCCGTTGGGTTTCGCTGTATGGAGGTTCTACTGTATTCGGAATAGTTGTTAGTTTTGACCTTCCCTACCACCTCTCCAAGTCTGGCAATGGAATTCATAAATACCCTTCATTTTGGTTGCTTTGTAAATATATATACAGGGTGTCCGGAAATAAATGGGAAATATTCATAAACGTGAGAGAACATGTATAAAGAAGCATTTTTATTCCTATGAACATGGTGTCACAAGCCAACCCCCACAGAGATACATGGGGATTAAAGTATGTTGCGCTGCCTGATTGTTGGCGTCCTGCGAGCGACTAGGCAATGTGGTGCAGCCCACATCTGTTCAAGGGATGTCAATGTAAGCTCAAATGACTGCCCCTGTCAGGTCACTCCACAAACCTTTAATACCTTAAATGTCACTGGAGGTCGTGGCACACGTATTGATTTGCATACATTTACACAATCGGGACCATTTCACAAATAAGCTTACTACCTGAACCCTCACAAATGGGATCGTTGATGCAGTTATTAAGAGCCCGTACTGAGGTCTGTAAGCTCCAATGTGGGCTGCACCACATTGCCTAGTCGCTCGTGGGAAGCCAACAATCGGGCAGCACAACATACTTTAATCCCCCTGTATCACTGTGGGGGTTGGCTTGCGACACCATAGGAATAAAAATGCTTCTTTATACATGTTCTCTCATGTGTATGAATATTTACCATTTATTTCCGGACACCCTCTATATATCTATATATATATATATATTTTTTTTTCCTTTGCTTTTTTCTTTTTTCCCCTTCATTTTGGTTGCTTTGTAAATAAATACAAGCTTATTGGATTTTCTTTGTAAACAAATTAAAGCACATCTTTTGCTTTGCTTTTTCTCGTTTCTCATTTAATTTTTTATTCTTTTATATGTAATATCAATTAACCTTGTTCTGGCCTTTTGCCCGTTGGAAGGCAACACGGGGTTTTGTCCATCCAGTTACTCCCTGTCGTTGTCACTTTATTATTTTTTATTATTATTATTATTATATAATTCAATTCAATAAATTTCAAGATGGCGGCAATAGAGATGGTTGGACTTTGACTCTCTCCAACCAATGACGAGATTGTGAGAATATCTTATGATAATGTACAATTAGCTATTTTTAGTAGTTATGGCAACTATAGTGCCCGGCACGAAAGAAAAAGGAAACTGGCGCATGTGTAAATGAATAAAACTCGTTCAACCAATCAGAAACAGACAGGAGTCAGGGCATTACTTACTACTGATGCCAGGAATAAGGAATACCTCTTTTCCAGTCCGTTTCTGATTGGTTGAATGAGTTTTATTCATTTACACATGCGCCAGTTTCCTTTTTCTTTCATGCCGGGCACTATAACTCTCATTTATTATATGCAGTTATTTTATTTCAACATGCCATGCGTGTATAAAAATCAACCTTCTCGTAAACCGTCCAACACTCGCTTATCGTCCTCTGGCTCCCCTGCCAAGGCAGCCCTTGATGATTCATTCGTAGCACTAATAGAAAAAAGTATCATATCTTACTTCAATGATTCGTCTGCCATTGATCACATCATCTCTATATTCATTGATAAAATTCACGAAAAAGTTAATTATTATTTTGCTTTAGTTTTCTGTTTGATCTTTACGGTTATTTTTACTTTCAGTACTCTATTTACTTGCTGTCTGATTTTTATTTTAGTTCCGGGTCTTTATTTAATTAGTTTTATTTGGTATTTATTTTTGGTATTCCTATTCTTATTTCAATGGCTGTTATTTTACCTCTGATTCATCTAAATACTCTAAACTTGTTATTTAATGATGATTCTGATTATTCTACCATTCGAAATTTATCACTTTACTACTTAAATATACATAGTATTAATGCCAACTTTGCTAATATGCTTGTATCTATGCACAACATTTCTATTGTTCCTAAAATTATTATCCTTACGGAAACTTGATGCTGTGACCCTTTTGAGATTCCCGATATTCCCAACTATACAGCAGTTTCAGTAAGTCGCTCCAATAAGCGACCTGGAGGTATTTGCCTATATCTCCAAAAGTCTTTTTCATATATCACACTCGCTAAATTTACCCAGGTTACTCCTGATTTTGAGCTACTAAAGATCTGTGTAGACAAATATTTTGAGCTACTAAAAGACAAATATTTTATCATTTCCATTTACCTTCTTCCATCTTGTCTTTTTCCATCTTTCTCTTCGCTTCTCCTTGAATTACAAATTACTAATAAAACTATAATCCTTATTGGCGACTTCAATATTGATTTCAGTAGACCATCTGCTAGTCTGAAGCTTCTTTTAGACCCGATCACAAGATCTGGTTTTCTACCCACCACTCATTCATTTCAAGAAATAAAAAGGTCCAGGAATAGCAAAACGATAGTTTAATGTAGCCAACGCGTTTCGAAAGAACTTCATCATCTGGGCATAAGGACACCTACAAAGTTAACCGGCTATAGCTGCCCAAATTTATGGTCTACGTCTGCCAATCAGAGAGTCAGAAAAGTACTGATTGGCAGACAAAGAAGCCATTACAGCATATGACAAAATGAAAATAACGGAACAAGAATGGGGGAGGGGGGGATCTTGATTGGATGTGCTACGGTTCTTTCCGATACATTGATTTAGAATATTGTTGACAGCATCCAGGACGGGGTTAGGTTGTTTAATATCCTATCCAGGTAATTCATCATAAGTCTTCTGATTATCAAAGCCTCGTGGGTCAGGATCCTCCTGTGGTCAGTTTCTACCTTGACTATTGACATCACTTCGTCAATGGTTCCAAATTGATGATCTATGTTCGCTGAACCTCTCTTTGAATGATCTCTTCGTGCATCCTATGTAAAAGAGAGATTCAGCAAACATAGAAGATCGTGGCTGAGCAACAATAGAAAATCGGCCTTTGCCGATCGTCTCATAAAACATAAGCATCAATTTGGAACCATTGACGAAGTGATGTCAGTACTCAAAGTAGAAATGGACCACAGGAGGATCCTGACCCAAGAGACTGATAATCAGAAGACTTATGAAGAACTACCCAGATAGGATATTAAACAACCAAACCAGCTTCGAGAAAAACCCTGTCCTGGACGCTGTCAACAATACTCTAAACCAATGTATCGGAAAGAACCGTAGCGCATCCAATCAAGATTTTTTTTTTTTTCCCATTCTTGTTCCGTTTTCATTGTAATATGGCTTCTTTGTCCGCCAATCAGTACTTTTCTGACTTTCTCTGATTAGCAAACGTAGACCATAAATTCGGGCAGCTATAGCCGGCTCACTTTGTAGATGTCCTTATGCCCCGATGATGAAGTTCTTTCAAAACGCATTGGCTACATTAAAACTCTACCGTTTTGCTAGTCCTGGACCTTTTTATTTCTTGATATTCATTCATTTTCTCAATTTTCTTTACACCACCATACCTATTTTGCAATTGACTCTTTGTTTCTCCAACTGTAACTCGAATATTTTTTAGCCGCACTCTCGATGTATCAGTTCTCCGACCATTTTTCTCGATCTTTAATATCTCTACTCCTACTGTCCCATTAGTAATCTCATTGTTTTAACCCATTCCATATCTCCCACTCGTATTGCTGTATTTAATTCCTTTTTGGCTTTAACTGACTGGTTCTCAATCCTACCTAATACTAACGACGCTGATTCTTTATTTGACTCTTTTTCTGACCCACTTTCAATTTGGATATAACCCCTATATCACATTAAGATATATTAAAAATCCTCCTGTAAATAATACTATTCGCAAACCATGGATAACACTTCATATTCTACCACTTTCTAAGAAGAAAAATTTTCTCTATTGCAAATTACGTAAAAATTCATCCAATCGTCGCTATTACTTATCTTTCTCCATTAAATCTTCTTCACTCTTGTCACGTAATCATGGTGTTCCCCAAGGATCGGCCAGCCAGGTGGCTGAGAGGGCTAGGGCGTAGGCTTTCTAGTTGTCGAGTCCGCCTGGCTTCGGGTTCGAATCCCACCGTGGGCATGGATGTTTGTGTTTGTTCCGGGCTGCGTACTGTTATAACTTGTGTAAAAGGTGCAAAATGACCTTTGTAGTCGACGCCAAAATTTCTTGTGGACAAAGGTTTTACATTCTCGTCGGTAAAGAGCTTCGCTCGCTTCTCTCACTTCTCTCACTCACCTCAATAAGCGAAAGATTCCTACTTCTCCGTTGATTTACTACGACAACCAACTAATTGAAACCGCTAGCACTTTCAAATATTTGGACCTTGTTTTAGCTCATGACATAACATGGGATCACCATATTGACTCTCTCCTTGTGAAACTTAACAAAAAAACAAGGGATGATCTCCAGGCTTCAATATCTACCCCACAACATTTTACTATTACTCTACTATTCTTGGTACATTCGTCCCTTTGCTACTGTATTATAATCTGGGGATCTTCCACTTCCTTTAATTTGACTAGATTATTAAAACTTCAGAACTGGTTCCTTTGCACTCTTTTAAAAATCTGTAGGCCACTTCTATTTCATGCTATTTTTCAATTGTTAGTATTACTACTATTTATCAGATTCACATTATTCAACTATGCTCTTTTATCTATAAAACCATTAACTTATAACTATCTCTTCTCTCTCCTATTACAATTCAGTTTTATCATGACAGGCAAAACTACACTACTCGTCATGCTGGAGGCATATGCTTACCAACAGCTAAATATAACTTTCGCTCCAGGTGCATATCTGTCAGAGGTATAAGATATTGGTCTTATCTACTGCCTGAAATTAGCTCTCTAGCCCCTTTCACTGCCTTTCGTAAAGTTTTTAAAAGTTAGTTCTTTCGGATAATCTCTCTCTTACCTTAGCTAGCAATGTGCTAGTTTCCACTGAGTAATTACATGTTAGTATTTAGCAAACATGTTTCAGTTATATTGGCTGTTTATGGTTTGAACTCTAGATTTGTTGTTTATATTGTATTGGCTTACAATCTTGGATCGCCTTTTGATCCTTTATTCATTTATATCTAAGTTATATCCTTAGTTATATCTAAGGACTGAATGAATCCCTATTGTTTTTATTAATACCTAAAGATTTGTTAGTAATCACTATCTGTTAGTTAAATATATTGTCGCCGTTCCAAATTTTCTTTATCCTTTATTGTATATTATTCATTATTTATTGTTTAATGTTTAATATTCGTTATTAATGGTTCATTGTTCTAAATTAACTGTACAATTTACTCGTAATATTCATGTAAACAGGAACCTAACTTAGTCGGTCTGTGAACATATCGGCACCTGGTGGGCATTGTTGTATTTTTCCCTAACTTAATAACTAAATAAATAAATAAAAATTTCAATAATTATTCATAATTATTATTGTTATTGATGTTGCTATTTTATTATGAATAAACACTGTTCACTTTTAGCTCATTGCATTGTATGTGTGCATCTTTTTCTTTGTGGGCCTTTTTACACATGTTTTTTTTTCCATGTTGGCATTTATCGGTGTAAGCAATTTCCGTGTATGTTTTTTCCTGTACGTTTTTTTCTGATCAGCGCTTGCAACCGCAAAACATCATGGCTTCCAATTTCTAGACCTACTGTAGACTCTCTATTGTATGGATCTCGGTTGTAGATACCCCAGGGGAAAAACTAAATTAAAAAATTTTTTACTTGCTTCAAAGCTAAAAGCAGTAAATGTAGCCATATATGAATATGAGTTGCATGTAGGTTGTGAGTGATCCTGCCAAGTATATTGTCTACAAAAGAATCTATAAAGAAAATTCTCAGAAATGAGCCATGCAGCCAGGCCTAATGCTCTCTTCATACTCTTATAATTTACTGTCAAGTTTCAGTTTACAAGTGACCGCTGTAGAAACAAGTGTTTAGAATTGTGCTTCATTCACAAGTGTTCTGAGCACAGGCTATTTAGTGTTTTGTGTGATCAGACATTGTGGTATTGGGCATGACTGCTAAATGCAAGAGTGTGTCGGTGACAGTGCAACTAAACTGCAAGCTATTTAGCAAATTGATAATGGGAAGCACATAAATGGGATTTAACGTTTGCATTTTCTACCCACTCATACAGAGTCGAGTCACCTTATTATGGCCACCAGCTGATATCCCGAATAACTGCCTTTAGCGGCACGGACAGCAGCTAGATGGCGTGGGAGTGAGTCAATAAGATTCTGGTAGGTTTCTACTGGTAGCTGTTGCCATGCAGACTGTAAAGCATCCGATAGCTGCTGAAGGGTATGTGGTGGTTGTTCCATAATACGCACATGGCGATTGAGGTGATCCCAAAGGTTCTCGATTGGGTTGAGCTCTGGGGAATTAGGGGGCCAGGGTTGTGTTCCTCAAACCACCCCCGAACAACTGCAGCCGTATGACACGTCGCATTGTCTTGCTGGAACTTGCTATCCCCCCCTCTGGAAAGGCATTTGCCATGTATGGGTGTACTTGATCTGCAATTATGGATAAATAACCGAATCGGTTGAGAGTGCCTTTCATAGGTATCAGTGGGCCCAGACAATGCCATGAGAACACTCCCCACACCATGATGATGCTGCCACTAGCCTGGATTCGTCCAACAATGGTTGCAGTATGCTTGTTCTCGGAGGTTTCTCGCCTCACCAGCCAACAGCCGTCAATTCAGTTGAGCAGAAACCATGACTCATCGGAGAAGGCAACCTTTTTCCAGTCAGAAGTGGATCAGTTTCTGTACTGTTGGGCAAATTGAAGCCATTTTTGGCGATGAACCTTCGTCAGCATGGGTGTGGTGACCATCTGTCTGCTGCGGAGGCCCGTACATAGCAGGATCCTCTGTACTGTGGTTTTAGGGACATGTCTGGTAGTACCCTCATTGGTTTGAGTGGTAAGTTGGTCCACTTTAGCTCTTTGGTTGGCCATCACACACCTTCACAGCTGACTTTCACCCCTGACGTTCACCACGTTCATCAACTGCACGTGGTGCTCCACAGTTCCCATACCGTTTATTCTGAACGGTCTCAGTCATGGTACACTTAAACTACAGCAGCATGAGAACAGTTCACAAACTGCACAGTTTCCGAAATACTGCCACCCGTGGCCTGAAAGCCGATTATCATCCCCTTTTCCAGATCTGATAAATCACGTTTCTTACCCATTGCAACAATGAGTGATATGTTTTTAACATAGTGGAAACCTACCTTATATAGTCACCTAAGCAATTCCCAACACGTGACATAGTTTGTCTTCGGGGCTGGGCAACCCCGAAGACAAACATAGGGTGTCATAAAAATGTGACTCGATCCTGTATATTATTACTACTTTACAACACTTTAATTCATTCCTTGCTTTGCTGTGGAGTATAATTCTGGGGTTCCACCAAAAATAATAATCTAAATCAAATCTACCAACTTCAGAAATGGTTTCTTAGAACCTTATTGAAGGCTCATGCCCCTGTTCTGTCTCGCACTACTTTTCATATGTTGGTATAGTGAATAATTATATGTAGCCATATATAATTCAACTTTGTTTACATACAAATTGATAAGTGGCTATTTAAACTCCTCTACTCCTCTTGCTATTAGCTGTCATAAAAATCCCCATTCTTATAATATAAGATCTGCGAATTTAATTCGCTTGCCTCATTCAAAAAATAATTATCACAGCCGCTGTATCTCGCATGCTGGAATTGGTGGTCCAAGTTACCTGATAATATTCATTTTCTTCCTTCATCCACTATGTTTAAATTGGAAAAATGAAATTTCTACTTTTTTCTAATTACTCATTTATTAACATCAACTAATTCTATCTACTTTTTATTTTTTTTTATTCCTTCTGCTTATTTTAACGGTTATTTTAATGTTATTCTTTTTCTTTACTCTCTCTCTCTCTCTCTCTCTCTCTATGTATTTCTTTCATTTACCCTACCGTAACCTAATATGTCGGCCTCGAGGCCATACTAAGTTATGTAAATAATTTAATTTAAATAAAATAAAAAGTAAATCGTGTTGATGTGTAAATGAGTTTTTTTTTATCCCTAGAAAACACTCAGTCAAAATGTATGACCAGATGGGCTTATAAGGATGTATTTTCATGGTGTGTATGGATATACGGACAGGGTCCAGTCCTGTCAATGTCAAGTCCGTACAATCAAGAGTCTATTGTACTTAATGGTTTCATGAAATTTAATCAGCTGTTATTGGCTATGTGAAAGGTTCACAATGATTATTATAAAGAGGCAATTAATGTATTTTGAATTGTAATACAATGGATTTTATCCCTTGTGGAAATCATTACAGAATCATACAACTTCCCAGAATCTTTTAATCTTGTTCTTCTGCTGGACCCAAGCTAGTTAAAGTAAAACTGGATGAAACTTTGTGACACATGCTCTGCTACAAACTTAATGTTCACAATGTTCATTACATCAGGTGGCTCCACTGAGTGACATTACAAAACATTTAGTTCTGTATTTTCATAAATATACCCTGTGGGTTATACCGGGTGTTCAATTTATCTGAAGACATTAAAATATCTCGAGAACCACACATCGGATCAAAAAAAGTGTGGAATGAAAAATGTTTGTCTCGAAGGGGGACATCTAATGATACCAAACTCGACCCCCACCCCCTGGAGGTGGGAGAGGGAGGACTTGAAAAATTTAAATGGGAACCCCCACTTTTTATTGCAGATTCGGATTCTCCAGAAAAAATTACCCCAATTTGACCTACGATTCGAGTCATTTCGGTCACAGATGGCGCTGTAATCGACAAAAATCAAAACTGGTAAAAAATCGTTGAAAAATGGCGATATCTCAATATATTTTTGGTATATTTATTTTTTTTTGTATACAGGGTGATTCAGTCAATTTCTGACCATTTCAGTACTATGATTTATTGACCCATTAATGTTTACAAACTTAGCATTTCAGTATGATATTTTAGGCAGTTCAGAGTTTTTATTCCCGTGGAAAAGTCTTGATGATTTGCTCAATGTGGCCACCACGAACGTTTTGAACTGCTCGCAGCCGAATGGTGAAGTTGTTCATAACTCTATCCAGGATTTCTGCATCCACAAGGGTGCAGCAGTCGACGATGCTTTGTCGCAGCTGGTCTAGGGTTCTTGGTGCTGTAGTGAACACACTGTCTTTAAGGAACCCCCAGAGATAAAAATCACATGGGTTTAGGTCAGGACTCGTAGGGGGCCAAAGAAAGCCACCCCCGAATCGATCTGGAAACCTGTTTGAAATGACATGATTTCCGAATTTCTGATTGAGAAAGTCTAGCACTTCATTAGTGGTGTGAGGCCTAGCCCCATCCTGTTGAAACCATTGATGTCGAAGTGGTATACGCCTCCTTCGCAGCTCGGGGATGAAGAAGGTTTCCAACATGTTAATGTAAGCCTGTGACGTTACAGTGCCTTCAAAAAAGAACGGACCAATGATGCCTCTTTTGGAAGTCGCAGCCTTTTTTCTTGCCTTTAACACATCCAGTGGCACGAAATTGCTTGACAAAATCCATGATTGCTTGCTTGCCTGGTGCGTCTCGACACTTATACTCCTTCCGGAACTTTCTTTGCACGGTTACAGGTGATTTTGTCTCGAAATACCATTCGACAACCTTGCATTTCTGCTCTGTTGATAAAGCGGGCCGTTTTTCAACAATACGATTTTCATGCAGCGCCGTTGCAACAATACAAACTCCAACTATTTAGAAATTCGATATGGCGCTCATATTCTTTCAATTGTTTATCCCTAATGCACGTCATTCGAGTGAAATGGTCAGAAATTGACTGAATCACCCTGTATACAAAAAAAAAAAATATATACCAAAAATATATTAATGGAGCGTTAATTCCAGTTTTCATTTGTTAATTTCTTGTGAGTGTTCATCAACTTTCTGATGGTTTGGGAAAAAAAAGAAATTCCCGATCTGTGAGTTGGGTGCTTTCCCTATCATTGGCTTCCACCTTGAATACCATGTCGTCTTTAGGACACTTGGAGAAATACTTCCAGTCCTGTGTTTGCAATAGCCAGTAATAACCCGTTGTTATAGGCCATGAGCATGATACTTGTGGTCCCAGGTTCAAATCCGGGTCGTGGAAATTTTCCTTCCAATTTTTCCATTTAATATCATTACCTTATGCTTGGAGCAATAACTCCAGTTTTCTTTTATTAATTTCATGAAGACTGACTTCATATATGATCAACTACTGCTTAATACCATGAGGATATGCAAGTCACACTAGCAGTTGTAGTAGCATCTTAAAAAGATGTATTTATAGTTATCACTAGAGAATGGTTTATCAGTTGCATCATTTGAAAATTTCTTCTGAAAAATTTTAATCAAGACCATAAAACATGACTACCATTTTGCGTTATATGACTAACATTTTGAAGAATTCTGTATTTATTTTATCTGTAGCTATGCTTAAGTATTATCTTGGATTAAACATGTTTTGAATTCAAACGCTCTTTCAGCTTTCCACCCTGGAAAATTTATATTTGAATGCTTAGTTATCCCTTACATAGATTCACATTGTATGATTCCTTAAAATTTCTGAACCTAACTTTTTACAAGGGAAAATATATACATATTCGTGAGATTGTGAAATCTTATGATGGATTGCATTACATTTAACAGTACAAAAGTTTATTTTTCAAGAGGCATAAAATAATACATAACAAACTCATTTAAAAACAAAACTAAAAAAAAAAAAAAACATTTCTACTGTCCTGATAATAAAGAAAAAAAAAAACTTTTTTTTTTTCTCAATACAGTAGCCCAAAAATAATGCCAATTAAAAAGTGTTGCTCTGGGTGTACCACCCTTTCTCATTTGTTACACTACTGCCATAGAGACCTACTGGAGGAAAGTTTCACATGGGTACATGGGGATAAGAACAAAGGGAAATGAGTTGTGTATTGGGCTTCACGGTGTCACAAACTGCTTGGCAGATGGTTTGAAACTAATGAACAGTTTCTTTTTTTCTAGTTGATTTTTTGTTCTTTTTTATTTTCTGGATTTTTTCAAATTTTGTAATTTTTAAAAATTTACTATACAGGGTGTCCTAAAAGGTCATTTACAAGCTTTACGTGCTGGTCTGTCAGACAATGACGAACAAGTTTTACATAGGAAATTGTTTCTGAAAATCAAACCATGACCCAACATGCAAAAACGTTAACATGACTTTATTAAGAAAAACAAACTTAAGAATCATGGTTACAAAAACCGTTCAAAATTCCATCCATCACAATGCATACTTCACAATGTCGACGCATGGAATCTCAGATTTGTTCAAATAGTGCAGGTGTGTCACAGATACGTGTCGCCACTACCACGATTCTGGCGACGAGGTCGATGGCAGATGTTACAGGTGTCTCGTATACCAGGGATTTCATGTATCCCACAGGGAGAAGTCCAGGGGGTGAGAGGGGATCCCGCTTTCCACTCTCTAATATCACCTTCTAGCAGTGTCTGGTCACGTTTTCAGACACAATTTCCTATGTAAAACTTGTTCGTCATGGTCTTTAACACACCAGCACATAAAGTTTGTAAACGACCTTTTGGGACACCTTGTGGATAATTAAATTAGCTTATAGGAGGCACAACTGTATGGTTCTACTAGATATTTGAAAAAAATTGTTCAAATTAGTAACATTTGAGATTTTTAATGACTTAAGACTTCTTGATATGGGTCCTGGTGTTAGGCAGACGGGAAATTCCATCTACGAAAAAATATATGGATTGCTGTTTGTACCAGTCCGTAACCGCTTCTTGCACCTCCTCATGGGTGTTGAATCCTTATCCCTTGAGGAATTTCTTCAATGGCCCGAAGAAATGAAAGTCATAAGGGGACAAATCGGGCTGTAAGGAGGATGTTGGCAACCCTCCCATTTTCTTCTTGGTTAGTGTTTCAGCAACAAATTTTGCTATATTATGTGGGCATGGATTGTCATGGAGAATGATGACTGCTGTAGACAGCATGCCGGATCACTTGTTTATGATAGGTACAGTAGAGTCCACTTATAAAAATAACCTATGATAGAGAAAGCAAAGGAGCTTGAGTCATCCTGGGATATAATGATTTTGAGCCATCGCAGAGTTGGTTAGAGCGTCTTAAAACATGTCACGGCATTAAGCTTGTAAAAGTTCATGGCGAAGGAGCTGGGGCTGAAAATTGAATTAAGAATGTTCTACCACAAATGTTCGAACACTATCAGCCTGCTGACGAAACGTTTTTTATTAAAGCAACAACTACGCGAACTCTTGTGTTGCCGACAGTCAGGCAGTAGGTGGGAAGAATCTAAAAGAACGAATGACAGGCATGTTTTTATGCAATGCAACAGGTACAGACAAAACAAGCTTATAGGAAAATTTGAACTACCATGCTGTTTCCACAGAGTTCAGCCCCCTTTGCCATATTATAGTAGTGCCAATTCTTGGATAACCAGCTGGATTTGGTCAGATATTTTAAGAAGATGGATACAGAATTAAGAGGCAGGACGATCATCCTTTTTGCCAATAATGCCTCTTGCCACAAAATTGATTCACCTATAAACGAAATTGTCAGATGAAATATCTTAATAAACAATCTTAAAAATTCAAATGCCTATTCTATCGTTTATGTATGGTCCAGTTGTAAAATCAGCCCGGATATAAGAGCAATTTCCTCTGTTCCCGTGGCGACTCTTATAAGCGGACTCTACTGGAATTATTTTTTAGTGGATGGAATTTCCCGTCTCCCCAAACAATGGGATGCATGCCTACCATGGGTCACTTCTTTTGAGAAGCGTTTCTACAATACTGTTCATTAAATTTTACTATTTCTATTTGCTTGTGTTTTTTTGCCTTACAACACCTACTTGTCTTGAGTGGGTTTCATTTAAACACTGCTCATACATATGTCATCGAAAGATCTTATCGGCAGGAATAGCAATAATTGTATTTGTAAGATTACTAAATCTTTATCTTTGTTTTACTTCTATATTAAATAATTACCATATTTTTTGGAAGTAAGGCTGCAGTGACTGATAGGTAATCTTACAAATACAATTATTGCTATTCCTACCGATAAGATCTTTCGATGACATATGTATGAGCAGTGTTTAAATGAA
>JAHWFO010078450.1:0-22588 GCA_023313115.1 Rhysida immarginata | reverse complement strand
TTTTTTTTTAAACTCCAATGTAAAACAAAGTTTATACCTTTATGGAAGCTTTAACAACCCATTTCTTGCACAAGGAAAAAAAAACAAAAAAAAAACCCATCGAGTATACAACTATTTACATCATCATATGTTCTTCCTTATTATATTTATTGCATCATGTGGCATTTTCTATTTTATAGCTAAGATAAAATGAATCTAGTTGTGTAAACCTTTTCCCCTTATGCCTGCCATCCCCTGCCATAAAGAATATGTGAAAGCCTTGCTGATTGTAAGTTTTACCATGAATGAAAGCTAATATTTATTTTCTAGTAACTCTACTATTCCTGTTCTTTCTTTCTTTTATTTATTTTTTTTTAAATTTTTTTATTTATTTATTTATTTATTTATTTATTTTTTTTTTTGCAGGCTGTAGTTGGAGTTAGTTTTCAAATGATTTATTAATAGCATTAAACCCAAGGTAAAATGAAAACAAATGCAGTTTTTGCAGTCTACTTCTATTTGTTCCTAGACATGATGTAATTGAAAAGCAATTGCATTTAAATTTTAATCATATTTCTATATCATTAATGATATTTCTACAACATTCGACAGTGGGAACAAATTTCAATCCCATTAACTTAGATTTTTAATTTATTTTTTTAATGGTGACCTTCCTTTGCTTTTGTATAGTTTTAATCATTTGATTTTCTTTGTGACATTTTTTTCAATTGATAAGCTAAAATTTAAAGTTAATAAGGATTTGGCTTGAGAAATGTGTGAAGCTTGAAAATTCTCATTTATATCAGCTCCATTTCCATTGTACTTGTGACAGTGAGTTAATAGAAAAATTTTTTCATACTTAAAAAAAAAATGTAATCTAGCAAATTTGTAAATTTAGTTGTTTTTTGTGTGATGTTGTTAATAAGATAAATAAATAAAAGGTGATTAATTCACATTTTGTGTGTGTGTTTTATGGACTTTAAAAATGGCATCACATAATAAATGTAATTGTATATTCATACAAGCCAAATTGATATTTGTTTTTTTTATTACATATTCAGATTCAGAAATTGATATTTATTGCATTCCCAGGCTAGGGACAAGCATTTAGTGTATGTTTCTAATGTAAACAAGAACTGAGATAAGTAGTAAAACTGATATTAGGTCGTTCATTAAAAAACAGGCCAGCGGATATTGTAGGAAAAGTACCGTATGCACAAACCAGGAGACTGGGCTAAGATGTAGATACGAACCTGACGAATACAAAGCAGGCACTGTTCCCCACTGTTGGCAGCACTGTCGAGCACAGAAATTAAAAACTGATGACAGGTGCGCAGCGTGGCCGTCTGTCAGTCAGTTGCTGTGATCGCGACGTGAAACGGCCACAATGCAGGCATCCAAAGAAGCGCAGCAGAGTGTTGTGCAGTTCCTGATAGCAGAAGGTGTAGGGGGTCGTGAAATCCATCATCGAATGGTGTAGCTGTACAGTGAGCACTGCATGTCAGTCACAAGGGTGAAAGAGTGGAACAAGTGGTTCTGCAACAGGTGAACGTCGCTGGATGATGACTCGCGGAGTGGAGCACCCATACGTGCGACAGATGAGCATGTTGGCAAAGTGGAAGAGCTCATCAGGAACGACGGTCGCGTGAAAATCACGGACATATGTGCATCAGTCGGGCTCAGCCGCGGTAAGGTTCATGCCATAATCAAGAAGATGCTGAACTTCTGAAGAGTGTATGCGCAATGGGTCCCGCATCAGTTGACACCACAACAAGAGGCCTGTCATATAAGCCTCAACCTTCTTGCCTGAATTCCGGTCATTTCGTGTCGCGATCACAGCAACTGACTGACTGGACGGCCACGCTGTGTGCCTGTCATCTGTTTTTAATTTCCGTGCTCGACAGTGCTGCCAACAGCTGGGAACAGTGCCTGCTTCGTATTCGTTTGGTTCGTGCATACAGTACTTTTCCTACGATATCCGCTGGCCCGTTTTTTAATGGACGACCTAATAGAGGCAGATCTGGGAACATTCTATGAAAATGACACTATTCACATGATGAGAGTGCAGTGGCTGTTTACGTAGGATTTGTGGAATAATACAGAAATGACCATACAATTAAATTCACTTTTCAGAGGGGTATGTATGTGGATTTTCAGACACAAAAGTTAGCTATTCAGTGACTGTAAAGATGTATGTTTGACACAAAGACTTAGGGTCAGCAAATCTAGTATGGGCAATATCATAAAAAATGCACAACAGCTTTCCTCTTTGGACACATGCACATTTTAGAAAAATGTTGATAAACAAATCCCAACCAGAACATCATGAGAGAGATGCAACAGGTTCTGAATAAAACCCTGTTTTTGACATATCAGCCATGAAAGTTTGGATTTGGAAGATCATCATGATCATTGACTAACAGGTTTGCACCCAGAACCAATGCAAGAAAGCTCTAAGAAAACTTTATTTCAAAGTGTAGTGATCAGATGAATCATGGCTATAACCTATAAGACATGTTAAGCCCAAAGCTATCTACTGTCAAAAGACTTATTCAGAGTTCACCCTTCAGTGCAAACTTCTGGAAAGTTCAGGGTGTACACAAATGATTGCCCCGGTTTCATGATTTTTATTGTAGGTGTATTATTTTAACATATCACGAAACTTTGCAAATACATAGAGCAACTTGCCAAGATTTTTTTTTGAAAAATGTCTGGCAGATCTATGTTTCCATTTGCAGCCACTAGAGGGCTACAGCTGTAAAATTGATGGAGCGGTCATGTTGGAAATGATGATCAAGAAAGCTGCCATGACTTAATCCACTGACTCCACGCTCCACTGACTTAATCCCTTGTGACTTCTTTGTATGGGGGGGATTTGATGGACTTAGTGTTTGTGCTGCTATTATCGGCTGATTTGCCATTACCTGGCTCATATCACCGATCCTTTGCTCAAATTGACAGACATGCTTCATTGATTACAGTAGTCACTAAAGGGGCACATTATCAAGTACCTGCAACATGGCAAAAAAACTTGGCGAGTTGCTCTATGTACAGTCAACCAAAGGAAATAATCCACACGAGTTTAATATTTAATATTACATTTCATGCTAATGTGTTGTTTTAATAGCTTTTTTAATTATAATTATTTAAATTTAATAATCTTAATAATGTTAACTCTAAATGTAATATTAAATTATTAAAAATAAATTAATATTGAAACGGTAAAACTTAGAGTAAAATTCAAGTGTGGATTATTTCCCTTTGATGACTGTACTTGTAAAGTTTCGTGATGATATGTTAAATAATACACCTACTATAAAATCATGAAACTGGGGCAATCGTTTGTGTACAACCTGTATATTGAATAGTATGATCCAGTACTCTGAAAGCAGTATTCTACACTGCAGAGCTATTGCCCATAAGTATAGGCACAGCCTACTATATAGATAACAGCCTGTTCAATCGACAGTTTCCAAGTTTCACCGCAGTAAAGGAGGAGGGCGCTTTTAAGTAGGGTGAAGAAAGCCTTTTTAGCATTAAAAAAGCCTTACCACTGCTACCATTCTATTGTTTTCTACTGGTTAGCCTACAAACAGGCTGCATATTTAATCTTATATATTATATAATCTTATATATTAATCTTATATTTCATCTTATATATTAATATATTAATCATCATTTATATAAAATCAGCGACGATGGACGTTGTCACAACAAAGAAAAAATCTAACAATGGGTTATCTAACAATGGATTATTTCCCGATTATACAATCGGGTGGGTTCGCTTCTAGTCTTATATATAAATATATTAATCTTATATATTATTAATATATAATCTTAATTTTATATATTAATATATCAATCTTATATATTAACATTATTTAATACTTAATCTTATATTTAATCTTATATAATTGTTAAAAAAAAATTTTTTATAACATGTCGCATTTTTTTTTTTTGAAAAGTAACATTCTTTGTCTTGTTGATGGTGCATATTAATTAATATTCTAGGAATATTGTTTCATTTTGACACTTAAAAAGACTTGATCAGCTGTAGCTCTGTGCATAAGTAAACACAGTTGTTACCAAGGTCTTCCCTCACTAAAAGCGCCCTCACGTGAGAAGTCGTTGAACTAAGGCGGTCTTAAGATTTCAATGGAAATCGTGTCAATTGAACAGGCTGTTACCTATATAGTAGGCTGTGGTATAGGCATCACATAGATCAAAACAGATGATGTAGGGGATTACTATGAACTGATAAGGTATCAAAGTTGTCTAATCTTATTTGCCTTATCTCTTTGAAGAATGAGACTAGGATGATGACACATGTGAGAAATGACACTTCTTATTTCATATGCATTTAACTGCATTAGCAACACTTCTGAGCTCATAAGGGAATCTATCTTAACCTGTATCTGTTTCACACCAAACTGAAATACGTTACTCTAACTATTATTCTTATTTTACACCAAATGGACTATGTATGGCTATGTGAAAATTTTTTCGTTTTCACGGTTTATTTTGAAAGAAACAAAATATGGCCATTTCTTATTTTGCAAGCATCAATAGTAGCTTTAGGTGAGTAACTTATGAGATCTGTCCAAAAAATAGCCAAACACTTTTAATTATGCTGCAACGGATCGTCATTGCAACGAGCGGTTGGCAACACTGCAATATCCTTCTGCCTAATGGGCTATTTACAAGTTTTTACATGTTGTTTAGTTTTTGAGTTATTGCCATTTGAGTGCAATGTGTTTCAGTGTTTGTGGCAGTTTTTGCAATGTCCGATTTACGAGAGCAACGATGTAACGTGAAATTTTGTGTGAAACGGTTAAATTTGCAAAGAGACCACTTTTGTGGCAGGACAATTCAAGTTCCTTTATCATGACAATGCGCCTGCCCACTCAGCCTTGTTAATTCGCCAGTTTTGTGCCAAAAATCAGATGACTGTAATTTTCTCAAATTTGTACGTTTTTAACCCCCAAAACTATTTTTATTAGACCCCGTATAATGGCGTAAACCTAATCTCCATAGGATAACAAGAAGAAGAAATGTTTGTGTACGATACTGGCAAACTTTGATTTCAGTTTTCTCACGTTCAAATTTTTCACCAAATGCGATTCTATATTTTAAAATATCTCGACTTCTAGTGAATGGATTTTCATAAATTTGGGCATTTTGGAAAGATCTCATTCTCCTGCAGAGGGCAGATTGATTACTTTTTCAATATAATTAGATAAAAAGTTATGATCTCCAATCCTCTAGGGTGCAATCGTAACTTGAGATATTTATTTTATAATTAAAAAAAAAAAACATTTTTGGACAAAAAATAAAAAAAGTAATCAATCTGCCCTCATGAAAATGTCTGGTCTTTTCAATGGTGTATACAAAATCTTTCTAGCTCCATTAGTTAAATTTAAAAATTAATTTAAAGCCAACAAAATGCACTTCTTTGGAACTTCCTAACTACTGCACTTGGTGTCTTTTTGAAGATAATTTGTAGATCTTTCAGTGTTCAAAATTTTATTTAATTCTACGTATAAATAGAAAAGTTATTATAATTTTAAAAAAATCTGCCTGCATAAGAGCGACTCCCCTTAAAAGTAATTTTTTGCTAAAGCTTCTAATAAAAGGAAAAGGGCAGGATGCCATGCAAGGCTGTACTAATTTTCATCAAGATGCAAGGCTGTACTAATTTGACCAGTTCTCGTTCAAATGATTTCAAATTTTAACAGCATGTGTAAAAACAACTCAAAAATCAGTGTAATGTTATCCAAGACATGCAACATAGTTAGAAATCGCTCATGAAATCCACATGCCTTTGAATTTCTCATTCAAATTTTGATGAATAATTAGCTTACAGTGCGTCTCTTAATTTAGTGGACACCTGTGAATATTAAGAAAGCGATAAAAATGTTTTGCAAGATGTTTTTTCTTTTCATTTACTCTTACTTTGGAACAAATAAAATATCAAAATGCTCCGCTGTGTTAATTTTAGTCAAAAAATAACAATATATTAAAAAAAAGCAAAAATGTATAAAAAAAAACGTGTCTCTTATTTTAATGGACAATGTTGCCTTTTTTGTTAATTGATTGAACCACCTTTTGCTTGAATAAGTTGGAATACTCTTTCTTTCTTAGAAATTATTAATTTATGAATAATGTTAGGGTCAATTTCATACCAAGAATTCATGATTGCTGTCTTCAAAGATGATACATCATTAAACTGCCGCCCATCGTTGTATACATTGCGAACAAGAATTCCCCACAAGTTTTCAATAGGGTTAAGGTCGGGACTTCTAGATGGCCATGACATAACATCAATATTCTTTGATTTTAGCCAATGATTGAGTGGCACGAGAACTATAACACTGTGCATTATCTTGCTGCAAGATCCACTGTTCTCCACATAGAACGCGTCCATAAGGCACTGCATATTCATTTAATAAATCTTGATATTTTTCAGAATTTAAACGACCAGAAACAAATGCAACTGGCGTCGTACCATTAAATAAGAACCCTCCCCATACCATCACTGATCCTCCACCTTGCACTCGTGATGAAAACACTGCTTTGTCCTTTCGTAAATCATGCCAGTAGGAGTTCAAACCATCAGGTCCATCTAGGTTGAATTTTTTCTCATCAGTAAACATAACACTGAGCCACTCGTCGTCCCAAGTCATGTGCTTTTTCGCCCACATCAAACGTTGCTCCTTGTGCTGTTGTGTCAGTGGAGGTTTACGACATTTTTTCGTGTATGCCAAATGAGAAGAACTTGAAAAAATTTTCCAGACAGTGTTTCTCTTAACAGGCAATTTTAAATCAGCTAAATCTTTGAAGCCGAATGTCCTGTTGCTGCAGCTTCGTTTATGATGTGTCTCTTATCGCGTTCTGTCAGTTTTGGTTTGGGTCCACGCTTTTTCTTGCTTCTTTTTTCATTCCCGTTTTTGAGGAATAAACCTATAGTGCTAGCAGGCTTTTGAAGTTGCTTGGCAATTTGTCGAATTGAGCTTCCATCAACTCTAAGTTGCTGAATTCTTCCTTTCTCAAAATCAGTTAGCTTTTTGCGAGTAGCCATGATTAACGAGCAAACTAAAATAGTTCCTTAGACCAAAAAAAATATCTTTTGAGTCATACCAACTGTTGCATATCATTTATCATTGCTTGGAAAATGTCCATACCCCCCTACAGCCAACAAATGTGATTGTCCATTAACATACGAGACACGGTTTTTTATACATTTTTGCTTTTTTTTTTTTAAATATATTGTTATTTTTTGACTAAAATTAACACAGCAGAGCATTTTGACATTGTATTTGTTCCAAAGTAAGAGTAAATAAAAAGAAAAAACATCTTGCAAAACATTTTTATCGCTTTTCTTAATATTCACAGGTGTCCACTAAATTAAGAGATGCACTGTATTTAGCCCAACATTACACCTGTTTTGTTTCATTTGCCTAGATTTTTTAGGTTACTCGGATATTTATTTACTGGTGAGATATTTACATGATATAAAATTTTCTGAAACTCCCTGTATTTAAGTTTTGTTAGTCAAGTGGTCAGAAAATTCAGTAGGCACATGCCCATGGAAAAGAGCCTGGGGATAATAATGCAGCATAATCTCGTTCTATCACTGCTAACAGATACTAACAAAGATATTTGAACTTCTGTTTCGAGATAGAAGTCCTGGAGGAGGCAAAATAACAACATAAGAGAAATCTATGCAGAAACTCCTAATCCTCAATGGCGTTTCATTCTCTGATGCAAATAACCCAGAAGTATTTAAAAAGTCTAACAAACCAAATGACTTCTCCTTTTGCTTAAAAATACAATTTGTTTTATTTCTTAATAGACTGCTATGAATTAATAAATGAAAGGAAAAATTCTGCAACCTGGGATCAAGCCAGGGACTATGAGAAATCTCTTTCTGCTCCTCCCAACTGAGTTATGAATATTCATACATGTGTGCCATCTCATATCATTATAGCTACTTGGCAGAATAGGCCCAGCCTGCAAGTTGGGCATTTTTTTTTTCCTTCCTTAAACCATCAATATCTAATGAAAATATAGTAGTAAAGAAAATGTTTGGCAAATAAAAATGATTAGGCATCGATACAGCAATATGGTGAAATTTATTTTTGGCTGATGCATTTTAATGTTACATTAACTTCACATATTGATTTGAAGAACATGGTACATACAATTTATTAGTAATATAGGTGGCATGTCCACCAAAGACATCATTGCTAGAGATTTTTGATTGGTGGTTACAACAATTAAACAGAACAAAGAATAAGATTACAGGATATCATGGATATGTTCAAGAATCTGGTTTATTTCAAAAACTAATTGATTTAAAGAATTTTTCCAGAACCACCACCTGGTGTTTGTATATTTTGACGGTATCATATAATGCAATTTTCCTGGAGTCTTTTGACATGTTGAGGACGTATTCCACGAGTCAGAATTGGTGTTTTTGGTGGAAGACATGATCAATGAAGGAAGATTTGCAGTCAGTTTGTACACTCATTGCATAAATGTATATATGGTTGATTTTGTAGGCTATTTTTAAGTCCTTTTGTGAACAATGACATGTTTGGTGAATGCAGCAGTGTTACTATAAATTGTCTGCACCATGTTCTTTGTAAATTTATACCTGTGAAGATGCCACTGTGAGACACATTGACTATGTATAAATTTCACCACATTTTGCTATATCAAGACCAACTCGAACTTTATTTATGTACTTGCAGTCAGGCCTCGGGCATTCACGAGGTTAGGTTCCAGAACCTGTTGCATATGAGGAGGATTCACGGATGCTTGGTATAATCATAAAAATTGGTAATATATGCTTATTTCTATAGTTGAACCTTAAATATGACCCCAATCATGCTCCCAAACATTTTAATTTCATGTAAAAGTTAGCTCTATTCATTACACTTAAAAAAAAAAAAGATGACAACAAATGCTTGATGTAAAAATAGAATACAGTACTGCCTAACGCATATTTGTCACGCTATCACATTTACAATACAGTATATTAATGTTACCCCTACTAATTCATAGAACAGACATTAGCTGCCTTTTTCTTTTACATTCACAGTAAAGTAAAATGAATGAACAAATGCAGATGTGCGAAAAAATTGCAGATGCAAGTTTAATTCTAATGAAATTTTCGCGGATCTGTAAACTTGCGAATCACGAAGCGTGAATGTCTGAGGTCTGACTGCATACCCCAGCAATACAGAATCACCATGAATATTATAAATTTGGTTGATAAATTAATGCAAACCTCATTTCCTTAAGAGTTGGGACTGGGTGAAAACATGCAACACAGCAAAAATATTGATACACTAATGTATTAATTCATTTTATTTCAAAAGAAGTTTATTTGATAGCTATTAAACATTGTGGAACCAAAATTTTAACTAATAAAAATAAAGTTTTTGCTACACACTGGAAAAATGTTGGGGCGATGGGTGAAATGTCCCTTCGTTCTGATCATGCTTTGTAGCCGTCGAGGAAGAGACTATACCAATTTCTGTACTGTTGTAACGGGAATTTGTTGCCATTCCTGCTCTACGAAAGTTTTCAGCTATTGAACTGTTTGGGGTCGTCGTTGATGTAACTTCCTCTTAAAAATTCGCCATATATTTTCTGTTGGGGACAAATTAGGACTGCAGGCAGGACAATTTAACACCCGAATTTGCCTATTGTGTAGCCACTGTCCTGTAATGCAAGCGATGTGGGGTTTAGCATTATCTTGTTGAAATAGAAAAGGACTGGTTCCAAAAAGAGGTTGACGAGAAGGAAACATATGTTCTTCTAAAATTCCAACATATGCTTGTGCATTAACTGTGCCTTTACAGATGTGCAAGTTTTCCAATCAATTGGCAATCATGCAGCCCCAGACCATTATTGAAGTTGGCTTCTGTACAGCATGTTGGTAACAGGCAAGATTGTCTTTTTTCTCTTTGGTCCTAAGTACAGCTAACAACAACTATAAAATGTAGATTCATTGGACCACAAAAAATGTTCCCACTGGGTGTCAGTCTGCTTCAGATGGGTGCATGCCCAAGCCAGGTGCCTACGTTTCTGCAGTGTGTTTACAAACACCTTTCATTTTGCATAATATAGCTTCAACTTACCGTACATTTTATGATTTTTTCGATTGAAACTTACAGCAATAGCCCAATTGGTAGAGGCGTCGGCCATGATAGTCGAGGTTTCTGGTTTGAACCCAGGTCGCAGAATTTTTCCTTCCATTTTTCAATCGAAAAATTATTACCTGTGTTTGGAGACAATCTCCAGTTTATAATTATTACATTTTATGATCTAGCAGCAAACGATATTCAACGGTAAAGGTTTTTGATAGAATCCTTGAGCCCATTCCACAGTTACTGTCGAATGTCTATTTTTAATGCAGTGACGTCCGAAAACCCGAAGATCACGAGCAAGTCAGCATTGGTCTTCGTCCTTGTCCTTTATGAATGGTCATTTCCGCTTGTCCTGTACCTATTAATAATACTGTATTATGCACTGTAGATGACAGAAGTCCAAGATTCCTGGCTATTTCACGTTAAGATACATTGCTTCTAAATTGTTGAATTATTGCCGTGTAAATAACTGGCCGCAGTTTGCATTTAAAGAGGGAAAGTTATCATGTAATGTTCTCCAGAAGTTTCGGGAATATTCATGTCACTTCTATGGTTTCCAGTGCGGTATTTTCCTTCCATCCCAACTAATATGGTGCATGTTGCCAATGGCAGTTTCATTAGAAAATTAATTCAACCACAAAAAAAAGATCGGCATTTATAAATTGTACATATTTTAATTCAGTCACTTCAAATGCATTATTTTTTTTTAATTTTGCTAATATACATTTAGTCAATCATGCTTTATTTGCATTTTTCATATAGTCCCAACTTTATGGAAATGGGTACTGTAAACGAAAGGTAAAAAAAAATTTCCACAATTCAGGATCACATCTTACCACTCTAAGCCAGATTCCTTTCATTTATTAATTTATCAACTAAATTATTAGAGAATTTCTCCATTAACATCAAACATTTAATTTCCTTCATGATACACATTCCATAGGTGATTATGCACAATTATGTATCGCAGACTAGCAGTGTGCATGATTGTAGTATTACAAAGTGCCAAAGAATATCATCTCTGTATCCACTCCTTATAAACTGTATTGCTGCTGCCATAATTTGATTAGATCTTTGCCATGCACAGTTCTACACTGGTAATCTTTATTTTGGGGAAAACAAAAACTCAAATTATTCCCAAATGAGGAATTTTCAAAATTTGTGGAAATTTACATTTCACAAGGTTCTTAAGTAATACATAGGTCATACAGAACAACAAACTATTAAAAATTGTTAATAATTTTAAGCAAAATTGCACAGATAAATATTCACTACAAGTTAAGACACATGCCAGCTTAAGAATATATACAATAAAATGTAACCACTGAGCCTAAGCTCGTAGGGTTTACACTAAAACTAAAAACTAAATCTAAAAGGAGGATTAAAAGATAATAATATAAAATTATGATGGAAAAGGAAAAAAATAATCAAAATCATTATTTGAAGAGACCCATTTTTTTATAACTCTCCGCCAATTTCCTTTAAGGGAAATATTTTTAATATATATATAGGAGCAGATTTCTAAATTCTTCTAGAAATAAAATAATATTGATGAAGAGAATTTGTATGTACAACAGCTGGAATCGAAATCGCATTAGTCGTAACATATCTAGTTTTATAGTGGCTAGTTAAGCTTAAAGGAATATTTTTCTCCATAATTACCTTTATCATTACTTTCAATACATAAATTTGTTGAAGATTCATAAAATCAACTGAATAATTATGACCAAATAAAATCTTAAGTATCATTTTATGATAATTCTGTAATTTTAAAATATGAGACTTATAAGTCCCACCCCAACTTACAATGCCGTATTGTAAGAGTGAGTAAAAAAAATGCATAATATGCTATTTTTGTTGAGGAGTGAGGTAAAATATATTTCAGTTGAATCAAAGTCCAACCAATACGTTTTAATTTACTTAAAAGTGTTTCACATTGTAAGTCCCAATTTAAATTTGTATCAATAATGATACCTAAGTAATTAAAATTATTTACATTTCTAATTTCTCCACAAAGATCCTTTACATAAAAAATCATGAAAAAGTAATGCAGAATGATCCATAAACATATTTTTATATTGAAATATTTGAAATTTAGACTTATTTGGATTTAAGCGCAGACCATTATCAAAAAGCCACCTAGCTATCCCTACTAGATCACTCTTTAAATTTCTAAAATTTAAATTGAACTCTCCTAAGTAAAGAATAACAAGATCATCTGCATAAGCATAAGCACTACCTAACAAATCAAGATTCAAAACATCATTGAAATATAAATTAAATAATAATGGTGCCAAAATAGTTCCCTGTGGTACCCACGCTTAACTTCTAGCGAATCACTTAGTTTATTATTAAGAAATGTATATTGCGGTCTATTTGTAAGATATGTTCTGAACCAATTATTAACAATTCCACGCACCCCAATTGCATTCAATTTTAACAGAAGATCATGATTCACGGAATCAAATGCTTTAGCTAAGTCAACATATATTGCTAAGGGATTGTTACCCTTATCCATAGCTTTAGCAATGGTAGAACTTACTAATTGTATTAATGGTTCAGTCCCTCCATTTTTACGAAAACCGTATTGTTTACCAGAAATAATATTACTATTATTGATAAATTTATTTAGCTTACTCATCATAGCCATTTCAAACACCTTCGCAAGTGGTGACGTTAAAGTGATAAGACGATAGTTACCAACATAATCTCTATCACCTCCCTTATATACAGGTATAACAACAGAGTTTTTTAAAATACGCGGAAAAATACCACGATCAAACGACAAATTTATAAGGAAAGATAAAGGTTTAGAAATAAGATGAACAATACTCTTAAGAACATATGAACTAATATTATTAAAGAAAAACCCCGATAAGGTTTTCAAATTCTTAATATATGATACCACCTCAATATGTGTTACAGGGGTCAAAAAAAAAGATGTAGGGTTATTAATCATTTAATAATCACAAATATTTCCCATCCCAAAATCTTTGCAACAATTTATATAATAATCATTCAATGCATTTGCCTCAAAGTCAACTTTCTTATTATCAGTTGAGGACTTAGAACATTTTCTGTTCAATAATTCATTTATGATATTCCATTTTTTATTAGCATTATTAACAGCTAAATTAACTTTAGATTGATAATAAAGATTCTTGGACAGTGTAATCTGTTTGGTAACCTCATTTCTAATTTTTTTATACTCATTACTTAAACAATTATTTCGAGGGTATTTCAATGATTTTTTACGCAAATTATTTCTTTTAGATATCAATTTAACCAAATCAGTATTAATCCAAGGTTTTGAGATTCTTTTTCCAGTATTGGAAACCACAACATAACTAGCTTCATCAATTGCTACCCTCAAAGACTCAACCAAAATATCCATTGCCAAATCAATATCATCAGTTTTTAGTATAATATCCCAATTCATATCAGCCACAACATTATACAATTTTTTAAAATTAATTTTTTGAGATAGTTACACCAAAAATTTAGGCAAAAAAGCTCATGTTTTGGATAGTTATTCTTTATCGGGTACAGAAGGGATCATAATACTGTGCTTATTTACAATGTGTGTAGTGGCCTTATAGTATAAGAGATGGACAATAGAATTACCAACTAGTTTCGCCATTTATTCCCGGCTTTGTCAAAGCAAGCATAGCTTCTATCAGAAATGTCAGCTTTTTTTCAGGGTCTTACCACTGTTTAAGTTTTATTATTTATATTCTGGGGTTCTTTGATCTTGTTCTTCTCTTCTGCTTCAGTATTTAATTTAGGCACTAATACATAAAATTTTGCAGACCAGCAGATAATGGAAGATTAAATTATTTCGAAACATTAAAATTCAACAACATAAAATATGTAAACTAACTTTTTTAAATACCCGTAGAGTCATTAAATTCATGGACTTGGCACATAGTGTCATTGGCATACACTATAGCGCATAAGTTTCAAGTCTTAAGTTCCTCTCGTTCCACCAAGAATACATTAACATGTGCAGAGTAAACAGAATCCTGTCTCAGTTTTGAAGGACAGTTCAATGAAAGCAGCAGAATTCTGAAATGCCGCAGTTTGAAGAACAGGCAAACGTGAAGGTCTGCCAAATTAAGTAGTAGCCAAAAAGTAATATCTGCCAAATGCCTTCTTCAATTTATATAAAACAACAAAAGTCATATTCACTTCAGGTGAAATAAAATCAGTCATAAGACAAATGCAGATTACTGAATCACTAATGGAAATCGACAAAACAAATTTTCATTCTTATCTGAAGAGAGGATTAGGACCTAATATTATCTATTATTTCACATCTCATATAACACATGTGAAAAAGGTTTATAAAAATTACATGAAAAGAACAATTAAGCTCAGAAGAGCAGAGAACACAAGTTCTGAATAAAAAACGAACACAAAATTAAAGAAAAACTGATTTATTCAGCACGTTATTTACAGAATAGAGAAAGAAAAAAGTTGTTAAAAAAGAAAAATAAATAAAATATTCTACAATGCCAAAGTACTCAACATTTATTATTCCAACAGATGTAGACTACAGGCGAACAAGGCGAGCTTCAGACACTTGCCCATTACTTTAAAATTTCTTAATTAACATTATGGGGAATTTTTATTAATCTATCAAAAAAACATGTTAAATTTTGTTTTCCAGTGGAGAGTAACAAGATCTTTTTAAACATGGCAAAATATTGTGATGTAACAATTAAAAGCTTCATACAATCTCTCAGATACCATTCAATCTCTGATGTACATCAGAGAAGAGGATAAACCCAATTTTTTTCAACATTAAGCCTCCTACAATGAACATTTTTCATCATACTTTTGAAAATCCATTTCCTTTTGCACTTCAACATGCATGGAAATTAAGTGGATGATAAATAACAAATGGGCAATATACAATAGAATTACTAAAAAAAATTACAGCCAAAAAATGCCATGTTTAAAAAAGTTTTCCTTTAGGTAATACTTTCATACTTTTTTTTGAGGCTTTTTTTTTCCATTATTGGATGCTCTAAGCTATTTAAATTTCAAAAAGTGTTGGCAAATTAAAACTTGAAAAAAATAAATTTACAAAAATATAAACTTCAATCATCATTAAACGGGAAGAGTGAAAAATAGTCAATTAGCAAAATGTATACAATAATGGCACTTAAGGTTGTTGTGTGCAATATAAACCATTAAATAAAATTTCTTCCAAAAATAAATTCAAAAAAAATTATAGTATCTACAGAGGCAATTGTTTTTAACTCAATTTCTTAAATGGATACTAAAAAGAGGGGGAACAAAGATTTCAAGGAGTGTTAAAAATGCCAGTACTTTAACTAAAGAGAAGGAAAAAAATAAATAAATAAAAAGGGGAGGGAGGAGGGAAGAAAGAAAACCGGACAACCACAAAAAAAGGCTCCACTTGTTACTTTTTTCTTTATTGAGATTTTTATAATTACAGATCTTTGATATTTTTTTCCCTTTAACTTTTTAAGGCAAGCTCTTGCATAGAAATAGACAAGGCAGGAGTTATAAAAAGCATCACAGAAAAACATTGCTAACGGTTTTTAATTTTTTTTTTTTATTTTTTATTTTTTTGTAACCCTTACAATCCTTAATTTGGCAAACAGTGGATAAACAAAACAGACATAGAAGGACTAGGATAAAAGATAAAGAGAATAGGTAGACAACATACAAAAATATCTAAGGATATTTTCTTTCAACAAACTCAAAGTGGGAACAAATTATCAGGAATAAAAATACATTGAAAGACAAGGGGCCGAGACAAATTTGTAGATCTTTAGTTTGTGGAAGTGGATGGGGAAATGGGTTAACATAGAATTGTTATAAAACAAATGTCCAAAATGGACTGCAAGGAATTTATCAAACTTTCCTTTTTTTAATCATTCATCTCAAAGAATATATGTATAGAATATATATATGTGTAATAGAAAAATTTATTCCAATAAATACAAGTTGAAAAATCACATCTACAGCCAAGTGACCTCATGAGCTTCTGGACTGGTCGTACTTAAGGGTTCACTGTCCGTTCGGAAAAAGAAAACTATCTTTTCTTAAAGCATAAAAGAAATGAAACAAAGGAAAACTTAGGTGGCTAAATTATTTCATAAAGAGAGTTAAGACATATCTCTAGAGGAGTATATCTGAAACAAAAGAGTAAGCTATTGATAAGACATGTTACAAGAGGTGTAGAAGAAAATGAACAAAACTTATTTAACAACTGAGACTTAGAAACATACTTGTTTATTTTGTTGTAAAACACATTAAAGTAATATTCATGTAATGTTTATATAGTATTTACAGTGTAAAATGTCTAAAAACATTTTTTTAAACTGGTTAGGTTTTTTGACTTTTTTTTTTTTTTTTTCTTTTTTTTTTGTATGTTTTATCAGTTTTATGTAAAGCAGGCACACAAAAGTTGATGCATTCAGCATTATTTAATCACGGCAAAAAATTTTTCTTACTTGGAATAAATTTTCAAATTTTGCCTTTCACACCAGGATTAATAGTAAGAAGTTGTAATTGGAGATAACATCGTACAAGCAAACCAAAACAAAAATTTCTAACATTCATAACACAAGTAACCAAAACATAAAAGAGAACTGAATATTAAAGTTTAAGGAGGAGGCAAGGGTATATTACAATACAAAAGAAATCTGTTGAACCAATTGGCTAACACTTAAGTATTAGTCAACCATTCATCATCTGAAAAAGGCAGAAGAAATTACAAAATAAACTTTCAGAAACAAATTTACTAAATAGTGAAAGAAGGGTAAGAGGGATAGGTTAAGGGGAAATTTTTTTTTGTTTACAGGACAACACAAAATTTCATGGTCCTCAACAAGGCAGCAATGTTCAGAGTCTGAAGCTTCTTAACCAGACGATGACATCTCAGTCGTTTGGGCTTTGTTCTGGCGAACTTCCTCAGCATGGCGTTCCTATCCAACAAGAAAAAGTCATCCAACATGAGTTAGGCAATATAACAAACCAATTGCTGTTAACCACCTTAAATTTTTCTCCCCTTCCAATACAATAAGACTATATAAAAAAGAAATAAATTTACATCATCTACAGAGACCACCATCTATTCCAAAATCATAATTTAATGCAATTTACTATTACACCAATGCATAATATCAAGCTAACCATAAATTATTATAATTTAAAAAATTACCAATTAATTTTTATTAATATTTTCATAACTGTAAAATTAAACATCTGTCACCAAAGAAGAGCAATACAATTATGAAGGAGAATCCAAGCAAGTTTTTGCAAGCAAAATTAAAAGCATGCTAAGTAAAAATGTGAAAGGAAAAAGAAAAAAGAAATTTAAATTCTTGTGTCTGCTAATGAGCAAATGTTATTTTGTATGGTGTGCAATGGCATTAATATTTCTGAATATTATACAAGCAGAAAATTAAAAGATGATAAAGGCAAAGTTGATTTCCTAACATATGCGGCACTGGGCATCCCCAAAAGCGAGCGGTCATGGATGATGAGGGAAAATGAATGCCTTACTCTCTTTTGGCATTTTTGCTTCAGTGCATTGTTCTGGAAGTCCCGATTACTCTTGGCTCGCTTTAATTTTTCTTGAATGCCCGCCACTGTTTTCTCCTCATTCAGCCTGACATTAACATCATTGGCCAGGCGAACTTGAAGAACTCGCTTGTCCTAAACACACATAATGGGGTCATACATACAAGCGCAAATTTCATATCAAGTCTTCAGAAAACAAAAATAAAGTAAAAATAACAAATAAAAGAAAGGAAAAAAAGATGTGATGCTTTATTTCTGCTGCTATTTGAGGAAAAAAGTTTTATTATGTGGAATAAAATTATATACAAGCTCACACTCATAACAGGGGTTAAAGATTAAAGCTATAAATAAAAATGAAGTGCTAACCTCCTCATTTTCTATAACAATTTGACGGGGAAAAAAATGAATCTGAAATAACACTGGCTATTTTATAACTTAATTAGCAACCATTAAATAGCTTTAAAGCAGCAATTGCATTAAACAAAACAAACTCCTAGCATTACATTTATAAAAATTTCCTTAAATCTAATCTTCATTATGTATTATTCATTCAAGTCTGTGATAAAAGAAAAAATATCCACCATTTCAGAGGGTTAATGACTCTGCATTAATATTTCATTGCAAGGCAAGATTTACAGGAATTTTGCCTCTGGAAATGTTGTTCAAGACCCATTATTTCACGACCACAAATAAAATTGCAAACCATTTAAAACCACCATCATGCTGTTGTTTATCCCACCCACCCATAGAAATTACTTTAAATATTAACAGGGCTATTAAAAACTTTATGTCCTAATCTGATGAGAGAGGGGAGGGAATTGGCTTACGTGTTCTTTCAGGTTTTCCAACTTTTTTTGAATCTGAGCATCCCGTTTCTCTTGAGCTGTTTCAAGTTTTTTTTCAATTTTTTCCTCCAACTGCTGAATTTTATCCTCATACATTTTCCTTGCTTTCATAATGGACTCCTCCTAAAAATTTGTCGACGACGACAAAAACAAAGGGAAAAAAAAAGGGCCAGCGCTATCAGTTACGACATGCTACAAGCGCAAGAAATAAAATCAGCTGGATTGGTTTTAAATATGAAATAAAATTTCTTTACAAGAAAAAGCTAGATTGGGGAATTTTTTTTAACTATTAATTATTTTTTTTCTACCAATTAAAGTTAATTAACAATAAAAATCTCAAGACTGAAACTCAAAAGGGGAAGTCAATATATAAAAGGTTTGCGTGCAGCAGCAGCAACTCCATCCTTACATGCTCTTTTAGTCTATCAATCATTTTTTGTAGTAAATCGTTCCGATTTTCGGAGGCATTGGTAAGTTTCTTATCAATGTTGTCTCTCAGTTCTGCCCTGTGTGAATCCATAGCACTGCGTACTTCTGCTATTCTTTTGTCCTGGGATTCCATGACAATAAAACCAGTATCGAGACCAGTAAAAATTTTATTGTCAAATTAATAAAATAAAACAAAAATTGAAAAAATTAAACATGTCTTTACATTTACATAATGCAGAAGAAAAATAAATAAATAAATAAATAAATAAATAAAAAAATAAAAAACTTGCATTTACACAAAACAAAAGCAGTCTAAACATGCAATACATTTAAGTGCAGTTTGACCATGTTAAACGTAGGCTTTTGTCTTTCCATTAGGAACATGTGCAAATGGTTAAAAACGTGTGCAATAGTGGTGTCTTATACAGCCTACTCACATGTTCCTTGAGCTTAGCTTTGAGTTCACAGAGATAAGCTTCTCTGTTCTCCTTAATCGATTCCATCTTTTGCTCCAGTTGTTCCTTCGTCTGATTGATGAAATTGTTATTGTATTCTGCCTTCTTCTGCGACACTTCTTCGATGCGATTGAGCTTCTCAGCCAACTGACTCAATTTCTGAGCTTCCATGGACTACAGAGCAAACATAAAAAGCCACGGATGAAATATTTTTCCTGAATATCTGTATTAAAACATACCGCATAACGAGTAGATAATATAAAAGTTAAAAATACAACAGACACACAAAACTGTTTTAAGAGCAGCTTCCATCTTAATTAAATTAAATTAAAATAAATAAATAAATAAATAAATAAATAAATAAATAAATAAATAAATAAATAAAAATCGTAAGAACTAAAATTTGGAATTCTGAAATTTGAAATCGCTTCTTTTTCCTATCAATTTAAAATATCTTACACATGTGGACAGAAACCAAACACCGTGGATTAAAAAAATAAGGAAAACGCACATGTTTAACTAGAGAAATTGTGGATAATGTTAATAAAAGGTAGAAAAACCTATTTCTTGTTCACAAGACTGTTTTTCTTCCTTTTACATGTATTTAACGATTAAAATTTTCCAAATGAATGCCCACAATGTTAGAAAACATAGACCAACCTGTCTCCTTTCTTCGGCTGCCTTCAATTTATTTTCAATATCCTCAGCCGAAAGACTCGACTTTGGTGGAGACTCCGGTCGTTTTGGAGGAGTATCAGTGTTGGGCTGGGAGAGAATCACCTCATATGCCATCCCGCCTTTGGATTTTTCAGCAGCACGAATCTCTGTTGCTGCTTTAAACAAGTATCATTTAAAAATGACTTAAAATGGGATTTTCAAGTGTAAAATAAAAAAATTAAAAAAAGGAAAAAAAATGGGATATTTGATAAAAAATTAATTTTATAAAGAATTAGAATATTTAAAAATTAAGAAAATTTTTAATGTGAAGGCAGTAGATTCAGCTTCAATAAGAACAGGAGTAGAAGAATGGATCATGTCACTTGAAATTTTTAGCAGCCATCTTTCTATCAAGGTTGCAGATCAATTTTTCCTGGAGCCGATGGTCTGCCAAGGTGGCTGGTGCCGTTTAAGAACAAGCGTCAATGTGTCTGGCTCTCCAACGTAATTCCCACTTCTGGCTCCTCCAAGTCTTTTTCCCTACCACACCTTTACACATCTCCAAATTTCAAGATGAAATTGAAAAACTTGTCTAAACCCAATTTAAATCTTCACTTTGAAATTTAGAATGAATTACATTAATTCACCTTCCCAAAAGATTCACTCTCCTATCAAATAACTTATATTAGCACTAACTCATTTACTAGTAATATAACCAAATATTTTTAAATTCTACTATTTAATTTATATATTTTTTATGAAAATGACAAAGAATAAATAGCCAGTTTAAACTTGCTAAATTTCTACAGAAACAAGAGCAAATAATAGTCTTACCTATAAATATTACTTTCTTAGATGCCTTAGGTTTTGCATCCTTTATATGATGTTTATCTGGAACAGATGCTATGAAACAAAATTCTTTTACCATCTACAAGTTTTCAACTCTTGTACATAGATAAAAAGCACAAAACTGCAGTGATGAGTTCAAACATGTAAATTAATAATGAATTTATTTGCTTACTGGTAAAGATGCTTTGCTACCTCAAGAACAAGAAACCATTTTGTTTGTTATACACATTAATAAAAAAAAAAAATTCTTTTTTTTTTTTTTTTTCTTAACTAGAGTCTACTATTAGAAGTAATATACTCATTAAAAAATAAAATCCTTTAAATTATAAAAATAAAATTTCTATTTGAACTTATAAGCAGTCTAGTTTCAAAGCCAATGATCTCTCAGCCTAGCCAATAAACCAGCATCAATGAGTCATCAGTGCAGTACAATGAACAGCCTAATGCATTTCTCAATGAAACATCAAATT
The DNA here is from genome assembly GCA_023313115.1 of Rhysida immarginata. Lineage (NCBI taxonomy): Eukaryota > Metazoa > Arthropoda > Chilopoda > Scolopendromorpha > Scolopendridae > Rhysida > Rhysida immarginata. Next base: position 1,187 of record JAHWFO010078450.1, on the reverse strand, counting down.
TTCCTCACTAATGAAAATGTACTGAAAAATATCAAAGTTATGCTTCCAAGGTTTCATTCCAAGAGTTAATTTGAAACAAAAGGTTTCAATGATTTCTTTCATCTTTTCTTTCTGCCAATAACTGAAAAATTTTTCTCCCTCTATGCAAGCCTAGTTTACTACCCGTAAGCAATTTCTAAAAGGAGAAAAGCTTTTAGCAGTGAGAATGATAGAAACAAACCTAATATTATATAGCATTTTGGGGCAAATTTTAAGATTTTCCCTTTTCTAATGAGGAATTTTTGATTAAAAAAAAAAAAATCAGGAATGGATGAAAAGAACCACTTACCAATTACCGCTGATTTGCAAGAACGGCAAAAGCACTGCATTACAGATTCTTTAACCCATTCTATGAGCATCTTGAAGTAAAATTTATAGTATCCACTAAAATAAGTGCAGAGAATAAGCTCCAAGTTTGTTAAGGTTGGAAAAAGAGCAAGAGCCGGAGCACAGGAGGAAGCACAAATAGAGATTCAGCGGTCACCGAAAAAGGCAATGCTGCAGCACCGACCACTTACAGCAGAAAGATCGCAGCACTCATAGTCTAGAAAACGCAGAGAGAAAGGGGGGTGTAGAGAAACGATGAGTAATCCACGAGAACGATCCAATCACAACCATGGGGGTCATACGCAGTCCCCAGCATCTACTTACATTGGTTCTTCATTCATTTCTCATCATAAAAATTAGAAAACCCAATTATTTATTGCCAAATTTTTGAAATATTCTGGTAGTTTTCCTTAAAATTAATTTTTAATTTTTTTTTCTTTTTTTAAAAAAGCACCTTTTCCAATTTATATACAACGTTTGGAGAAACAAATCAATATCAGGTCACAGCTGAAAGACACCCTCCCATCTCCGCCAACATTAGCAGCTCTCAGAAAAATCAATAGTTTCCAAGCTCTCCGCAGTCTGTCTGGCTCCCACATTTGCATCCAGTCAACTCGGAACAGAGACGACAATAAATTGACAAAATTTCACCTCTACCCCCCCCCCTACCATATCTAAAACACCAATACAACCATCTTTCTACAATAAATCTAAACTCAAATGTGACTGCTGACTTGCTCACAAATCTATAGCTGTTACTATACACACCCATCTTGGGTTCTGCAATACTATTTAAATTGGTTAAAAATTATAATTCCTCT
>JAHWFO010078449.1:0-12072 GCA_023313115.1 Rhysida immarginata | reverse complement strand
CGTTCTCGAGTAATCGTCGGACATACAGACGGACGGACAGACAGACAAACAGAGCGAAACCAATATATGCTTTTCAGCATATAATAATAGAGTGTGCGTAAAGTCTTCTGCCGCAGCGGCAGAAAGGTTGCAATCTTCATTGCAGTACAGGAATCGTTTGGCAAAGACTTGCCTTCTCCGATGAGTCACGGCTTCTGCTCCGTGTTAGGCATGAACATTGTCGTATTCAGTAGGAAACCTCCAAAGAAAATCATCCTGCAAGCATTATTGGAAGAACACATGCTGCTGGTGGCGGTATTTTGCTCTGGGATATACTTTCTTGAAAGATATTTATCCCACCCGTTTTGATTATTTATCCATCGTTGTGGATTAGGATATTCCAGTAGGTCAATGTGGCATGTCATACGACCAGAATTTTCCGGGAATGGTTGGAGGAGCACGCCCAAAATTTCTAATTACTTTCTTAGCCCTCCAATACCCCACACGTAAGTAAAATCAAGCATATTTGAAACGCGTGGCAGTATAAATGACTTCAGATACCAAAGGGCATCTTCTAGCTACTTATTGACTCTCTCCCACGCCGTCTAGCTGCTGTCCGTGCTGCACATGAAGATTATGTTGGGTGGTAATAATGTGGCTCGACTGTGTAGCTTTAAAACTCAATTTTCAGTAGAATCGTCGCTATTGCTACTAAGCACAACAATCTACGTTAGTAAACGATAGTGCTCCTCGTTCTATTTGGTATTTTCAAATTATATTTTGAGAAGCAAAGGGAGCGCGCGTTTAAAAATGAATCAAATATTTTAAAATAAATTTTGTGCTTGCTAATTGTTAAAAAGCAAAAATGACAGGAGAACTCTGCTGACCATTTCATTTTTGCTTTTTAACAATTAGCAAGCACAAAATTTGCAAATAGAACAAGAATATAACTCGTAAAACGATTTTCAAATATGCTGAAAAGAAGAATATAAAAATTTGTTGTTTAATATTACTGTAATATTTTTATATACAGCAATGGCGAAAACTGCATGTAAATTTACGTATTCGATTGCAGCGCTCACACGAATCTCTCCAAACGCGCGCGAAATGAGAATGAAATCCTCGCACGTCTAAATGTTTTAAACTACTGGGTCTATGTTCTTTCCACTGCTAGATCAAAGTTATCATAAACGTCAAGAGAGAAAAACCATTGTTTCAAAGCATTGCCGGGTAAAATCTTTTAAGCATTCCAAGGAGCTTTAGCTCTGACGCAGATGTAATTTTAATATCTCACTTTTACTTCCACTTGGTTTAAATAAACAGTGGAAATACCTTTGATTCTATTTGCATTCACGTCATTTTAAAATATAGGCCTAACTTCAATTAGCCATTTTAACAATAAGCCTAATATTAATTAGCCATTTTTAACAATAGGCCTAACATTAATTAGCTAATTTTCACAATAGGCCTAACATTATTTAGTCATTTTAACTGTAGGCCTAACATAAATTAGCCATTTTTAACTATAAGCATAACATAAATTAGCCATTTTTCACAATAGGCCTAACAATATTTAGTCATTTTAACTGTAGGCCTAACATAAATTAGCCATTTTTAACAATAGGCCTAAGATTAATTAGCCATTTTGAACTATAGGCCTAACATTATTTAGTCATTTTAACTCTAGGCCTAACATAAATTAGCCATTTTTTACAATAGGCCTAACTTTAATTAGCCATTTTTAACTATAAGCCTAACATTAATCATCCATTTTTAACAACAGGCCTAACATTATTTAGTCATTTTAACTATAGGCCTAACGTTATTTAGCCATTTTTAACCATCGCCCTAACATTAATTAACACATTTAACAATAGGCCTAACAGCACTGAATTTTAAAATGAAATGAGCACGTGCATAAAGAAAGCTTCATAACGGGCACGTGCTCCAGGCTGCCATCAACAATGCTTAAATGATAAACAAAAAGTAACACTGTATTCACTTATGACTCGTCGGTAGGATTCGATTGATATATTACATGCCCTAAGTCCATATTCTTAACATTAGTGCACGTGCTTCAAGGGGTCCACGAGAGCTCATCAAAAGTTGATATATCGCTGTTAAGTTCTTCCATTTTCACGTTTTCGTGCAAACGATGGCTGGCCAGGCACATAAAGGTACTGATCATGCTTGTATTCTTATATATAGCTTTAGCTAAAGCTCGTAATAAGGGGTCATTGAAGTACTTTTTGGGGGTCATTTTCTCGGACGTAGCATTTCGAAAATCGAAAAGAATGTCATATTCGTCTTGTGCTCGTCATTCCCGTTCGAATGACATATTACATGCCTTATATTGCCAATAAAAAAATTTAATGGGGGGGTTTGGGTCTCAATAGTCACGTGACTGTTAGACCGATTTCGACGACAAACTAATCAGGTGAGCTCAGGAAGGGTCTCTATCGAACAGCGAAAAAAGAACTTGAAAAAGTTAAAGCATTCTCGAGAAATCGTCGGACATACAGACGGACGGACGGACGGACAGACAGACACACAAACAGAGCGAAACCAATATATGCTTTTCAGCATATAATAATACATAGATGTTTGGATAATGAAGATAATAGAGAAATGAAATTTTACTGTTATCTATCACGGGACTTAGCTTGATAGAGAGTGATTTAAGTAACGTGGACGAGCTACTTTTTTTCTTCAAACATGTTTCAAATATCATAATTTTAAAAATCATTAATCACATTCGAAATGTCGATGGTTAAAGAGTTATGAGCACTCCCTCGTATTATCATATTATCAAAGGAGTGAAGTGATTTTTTTTACTTTATTAATTCTTCAGGTCTAATTTTATTTTGAATAGTTCATTCAGTTCATCTCAGTAGTGTGGCATGCTTTCTGGTAATAGGTAAGTTACCATTGCTATCAGAAGGAGTGGAACATCTGAATAAACGTAATATGTGGTGTCGACTTTATAACCCGAATTGTAGATTCAAATTTGAATGAAATATATAAGGAATGAAAATTTTATTAATTTTATTATTAATAATTTACACAGACATTTGGTTAAATGTTATTTATGAAAATAGGAAAGAAAATTCCACAGCCTGGACTCGAACCAGCAACCTTCAGCAATTCGCGCGAAATTTTCATCAATAATTTAAACATCTGAAGTATAGCATATAATAAAAAAAAAAGATCACAGATAATTCTTGAGTTATTGGTTAAATATGCATATATTTGCTTTCATTTGCTTAAATATGCACGCAAGTCAGAAATTTTGGAAGCGTTCTACAAATTCTCTACAGTATAGACATTCATAACATTCCCGCTGCATTTAAAGGTTTATACACTAAACCTCTTAACGGAGTGACCCAACAACAGTTATCTATCTAATTATTAATAGAAAATCTACAGTATTCAGAACAGATAAAATCCAAGAAACTCTTTAACACTCAAGTTTTTTAATGTCAAAATTTACTCTAAAGTATGTACGACGGCAAATCAATAAGTCGGTTCCGTGAATTTTTTTCACAGCAATTTATTGGTCAAACAAAACGACATTAGGTATGTAGGAGCAGCAGCTCATTACTTATTTTTCTATAGGCTATATCCACCGCCGACAGCAATGCATTTTCCCCACTATGACACCTATTTGGATATGCCAGCTCCATAAATCGTCGTCGGCTGCAGGTGTAACCACTGCCGCACAGCATGTGCGCTTCACGATTAGACGAGAAGTGCTGGTCAACCAATGCCTTCTTCATCGGGCCGAAGAGATGATAATCCGAGGACGCCAGATCCGTGTTTCTGTATGGCGGATGGTCCATGATTTTCCATCCGTACCTAGCGATTTTTTCCTTGATCGCCATGGTTTGCGTTGTCGTCAAGGAGGACGTAGTCACTCTGTCGCTTATCACGCAAGGCACGGCGCAGCTTGGTAATCGTGGCAGTGTAGAATATTGCGTTTATTGTTCCACATGCTGTGCTGCACTGGTTACACTAGCAACCGAGGACATTTTATGCAGCTGGCATATCCAAGTTGATGTCACGGTGGGAAAAATGCATTGCCGTCGGTGGTGGATATATATAGAACAATAAGTAATGAAGTGCTACTCACAGATTTTGGATTATTATTCGAGCTGAATCCTGGAATAAATGCTTTCAACATAGAGACGAACATTATCTGATTCCTCGAAGAAACAATTCTCTGGGATATCGGATCGAATCTTCTAGGGCTTAAGAAGTCAGCCCGCAATCGATTTTTCATTGGCTTTTGCTCTCGTGGTTTGTTTTTTTTATACCGTGTGTTTCAAAAGTTCCCGAACGCAGGAGATGACTTTCCCTGCATAACGTACTGTTGTGCAGGTATGCTGAAGGGCTGGTAGACAGGAACCACTGTCTCTCAACCTCTTTTTTTCAATTAATGGGTGCTCCCGATTTATTTTACATAATTGCAAATACGAGAGTGAAATAAAAGGTTAAAGTAAAAAATACTAGAGGTTTTATTTATAAAACTTACGGTATACGGTATTAAGCTTATACCGATACAGTAACAGTTTAAAAAGCGTTTATTGCGTGAAAACAACAAATGAAATAAAATAAACAGATTTGAGAAACTTTGCCACTATGTAAAACTGATTTTATATAAATTATTTCAGCACATGGTTTATTTTAGTGGTTGGCCGAACATTACTACTGCTGTCATAGGTTAGGCTTTCTCTACATACAGAAGGGGCAGTTCGGGAACTTTTAAAACACACGGTATTTTTAAATTTGTCTGTGTTCTGTTTTTATCAATGCTCAAGTTCAGAAAGTAGAGAAAGAGTTATCTTTTCCTAACTCCACATCACTTAACTGTATCTCTGCTTTAATTATATTCGAGAAGATTGATAGATTAACTCCATATAGAACAGTGAGATTAACAAAATGTACAACAAATAATTGTACATACTTAACTTGAAATGTTTCTATTGCACTTTTTTTTAAACACGAGAAAATTCAAAAGATAAAATGATAGTTAACGATATCAACCCTAAAGTTAAACAGTGTAAATGAAGGGCGATAACTACGTCACCATCCGAAGGCTAATGAAAATAATACAGGATATAAAACATCCTCACGACCTTTATTGCCTTTAAAATCTGTATTAATTTTGACGCTTTTTAATAACTCAATAAATCTCTACTGGGAAGAGAATTAAATATTTTAACTCTTTTATTGTTAACGTTTTTAACATACAACTATTTTATGTTTTTTTTTATAAAGTTAATATTCCCCAACGTGGAAACGCGCTAAGGGTGCAAGGAAAACCATGGAAGGAAAGCGGAATAGAAGTGGAACGAAAAAAGTCGCGAAATTCACTTTCATGAGCGATAAGATTCTGAGGGGAATCGCCATTTTCGGAAAGACGTGAAAGGCCTTAATTGGATCCTACTCCAGCGACATGGGGGCTCTTGACACTTCTCGCGTCTCTTTTAATTAAGACCCCTAGCAATATTTAAATTTTATTTGAAATATAATGCAAACAGAAACCGTAATCCTATTGACATCGACAGAGCTCTACTTTTCAATCTCGTCTTGCTATTGTCTCGACGTCTTTCTCTTTTTCACATTGCAGTACAGAAAAAAATGTTGTTACTGGTTCTCAAATATTTAATTTTTAACTTCCTCTTAATTTTAAACGATTAAAAAAGAACTTAATTTGTTAAGGCTTTGTTATTTTCGCTGTTTGTTTCGGGGCTTATCTTCTAATTAAATATATTAATTTGAATAAATATGCGATACATATATTGTTGATATTTACTTTTTATCTTCAAAATAATTAAATAGTTTAATTAAATTATCCACTTTAGCGACTTTTTTAAATTCACAACATGAATCACATAAATCTTCTTATATTTTGATTGTTTTTTGTTTTTTTTTGCTTGGAGGCCTTTTTGTTTAGAATTCACTTTGATCAGAATTTAATGAACAATTTGAAATCTGAACATTATGCACTTGTCTTGGGGTAAACAAATAAATATTCCATTGAAAATCTTTCCGTGTTCTTTTTTGCAAAGCAGATAAAAAGAGAATAAAATAATAAACAAAAATTTAATTAACGATTTCAAGTTCTTTCAAGTGTTCAGACGCTTTTGTTTTTCTTGCGTCTTGGGATGTTGAATCATTTTTTTCTATCAGTAAGATATTTTTATTTATCACTAGACGTCTTCCGCGACTTCGTCTGGTGGATTTTTAAAAATTCTAAATCTGAACATATTTAAAAAAGTAACTCAGTTTAGATATTAGTATATTTATCGAGACAAAGGAACACACACAACCAAACGATAATGGGTTTTAATTAGGGTGCCTGGATAAGTGCGTAGAAGGGTGGTGACAACTCTTACTTCCGTCTGCCATTTTCATCCCAAATGCGCTCAGCCATGCATGTTTTTTGCTCAAATACTCGTACGATTCTAACAGTCTCGCTTGATAATGTTAGAATTCTCTTTATTAGTTTATTTTTATGAACTTTTAAACGTTTGACCTCTTAAAATAAATTACTAACATCGAAATTTAACGAGCAAAAACAATGACCGGTTGTTGCGTTGCTGCATGTAGCAATCACTTCGACAAAGGTGGAAGGCTTTTTCGCTTTCCTGCAGACGCTGCAAAGAGAAGGAGGTTGGGGAGTTGTTTTTCCCAAGTCTGAGCCGGTTCACCGAGCATGCAGATTCGGAACTTCTCACGGATGGTTCTAATGTACCGTTCGACCAGATTTGTTCGCGGGCAGTAGGGTACTCGGCACTGGTCTTGAATTCTTTTCGCCGCCAAGATAAGTACGCACCAGCAGTTAATTCAAATAAAAAGAAACAACTTAGGTCCATGCTGCAGAAGATGAATATGACAGTTATTTTAAAAATGAACGTAACAAGTTCATTGAGAGATCTCAGTTGCGCTGGTATGGCCACGTGATACGGATGCCGCAAACTAGTCTTCCTAGGCAGTTGTTATTTTCCAAGCCGGTGGGTAAGAGACCAAGGGGTCGGCCTAGAACCAGGTGGCTAGACTACATGGAGAATCTGGGTTCGAGTCGCTTGGATATTACCAGGGAGGACATGCACCTGATGGCGGAAGATCGCGATCGCTGGAGATCCTCCATAGGGCTGCTGCCCCCGCGACCCTAACGGATAAGCGGGTTTGAAAAGTAAGTAAGTAACGTAACAAGTACTGAACACGGCATCATCGAATATTTAGGAGGCGTGATCATTAAAAATATTGTGAGATGAATAAAAAATTGTTCCATATGCTACAAAGCTTTATTGATGAAGAAATTATCTGAGAGGAGGATTTTAATGGAGCCAGTAATAATTTGGGCAAAGTTGTACGTTTTCATATGATTGTACCTATTGCCTGCGGTGGCTAAACAGGGAAGCTTGCTCGTCGATCGACGTGGTTCGTTTAGGTCAACTTGGCCGAGGGGGAATAACCCCCCCTCCCTTCATGCGTTCATGCTTTCGATTTAAGATTTCATCAAGAAATCTAACCCATCCAAATACCTGATTTTGAGAGTAAAACATGTGCAGATGAAATATGGAATAGTTTTGTTGTTCAATATACAGGGTGGATACAAAAATGAGCTATCCCTTTTATTTTCGTAACCGAAGCAGATATGTCAATTTTGATGAATCCAATGAATAGGAAGTTGTGGGTGACCACATTTGCAATTTTGCATTATCCCAAATATGCAAATTAAGACGCATTCAAATCCTACCTTAAAAACCGTAACAGATATACGAAAATTTCCAATTAAAGACTTGTTCAGCATGGAATTCCGAATAAAATTTTTTTCCATAATCCGATGAACGGATCACCAACAAACACAATTATTTGTAATTTACAAACAGCCACAGTGCATAAATAATTTTACTCCAAAGTAAAATCCACAATTCTTTTCCTTTACCTTTTATTTGCTTTTCCTCATGAAAGTGAATGTTATTATGGTAATTTTTGGTAATTTCTTGATTTGCATGTGATTGTTCATCAGATGTTGTGAAAACTTTTTTTTGTTTTGTTCAGAATTCCTTGCTGAACAAGTCTTCAATTGGAATTTTTTGGGATGATGAAAAGTGCATCATGGGTAGGTCATCCACAACTTCTTATTCATTGGATTCATCAAAATTGACGTAGCTGCTTCGGTTACAAAAATAAAAGGGGGAGGGGCTCATTTTTGTATCCACCCTGTATAAACGTTATGTTGTGAAAATTTCTAAATGTTCTGGAGGGTGAATTTTTTGATTAAAGTTATGTATGAACACTAATAATTTTTAATAATCAATTAAAAAATAATGTGTTTAAATTTAAAATTTTACGTAACTCTTTAACCGAGCGCGCCTCTTCCGTTTCATGCAGTGCAGTGAAGCTAGATTTTGATTTAAGGAGGAGCTTTTGAACAGATAATGCCAAGTTACTTCATTTTATCTTAATTAAATGGAAAGGTAACTTCAAATTAGGTATAATCATAAATTTATTGAATATTCCTAATGAGATCCAAGCTAATTATAGTTTGTCTAACTTCAGTTTACAGTGACATAACGAGTGAAAGGATTCCAGTTCTTCCGCATGAGGAAATAGTTTGAAAAAATTTATGTATTTAAAGTTCAACTTTCTGTGTATAATCATATTTCATAGTTTTCTCCTCGATATAATAAAAAATCGGTGGATAGAAAAGACATTTGACAAAATTTAAAAAAATCTTAACGGCGTAAGGATACGATATTATGTACTATGTCCGATAAGCGATATTTTTCCATGATGTTACTCTCAACTGAAGCTCAGACAGAGTATTGTAAGGACAACTAGAGCAATTGCTACCTAGCTCAATTGGATGGTGATTAGATACCAACGATCCTAAAAATATTTTATGACTAATGCAAGTAAAAATGTCTACTGTCGAGTGCTTTTTACCTACTATACGAGCATCTAAGAAAAGGGACTTAGCATTCTTGCAATGCTAAAACAATAATGAAATATTTAATGCATCTATGTCTGATGTTTCAGTTTTATTTATTACTAGAAGCGAACCCACCCGATTGTATAATCGGGAAATAACCCATTGTTAGATAGCCCATTGTTAGATTTCTTCTTTGTTGTGACATAGTCCACCGTCGCTGATTTTATATAAATGATAGCTGTTCAGTATTACCGAATCAACTAATGAGCATTAAGTATTTCTGAAATCTATTTCATGATCTCGCTTGTTAGAGCTTTAATCGAGAAAATATGAAGCAGCGTGAAATCTATCCAAAACCAAGTCTTATGGAAGTCTTTTCCCCTAAAAATCATTTTAACTGTTTTCTGACGATTTTTCATAGAGATGATGCGTTTTATTCGAGAAAAATAGCGTAGTCAATAATATCTGATTAAGGAAAACGGATTAATTGTACTGCATTTAAAACCAGAATAAAGTTTTCACAAAAGTTTTGTTTTGTTGTTAATATTTATTACATTTGGCATTTTTAAATATAAAAACTCAACAAAGTCATGTAAAACAAAGCTCCAAAATATTAACGATTTATTTATACGTGGCACGGAAGTGGCTGAATTATTCGTGAAATATGACTGGAATCAGCGAGCCATTATAAAAAAAAAATAGTACACCTGTCATGAGTCCTCAGGAACATTTAAAGTCGAAGGTTATAATCCGCTTAACCCAGGATTATGATATTTAACAGGACATAGTACCAATGTTCAGGGCCACCGAGCGGAGATGACAAAACTGAAGTTTGTCATGTTCCCCATGCGCTGGAAGCAATTTTCCTGAGAAGGCCAAAATATGGGCTTGGCGGCACAAACTCTCAAGAGTAATTGTGACACAAACTGCAGTTATCCTTGTGGGTACAAAATTAAATTGTCATAAACATGTTAATGTTGAAGTGAGACAACACTAAAGTTAGTTTATTTTAAAGTTGCCTAGATGCATTTTATATTATATATCACATAATAAGTATAGATTATGGTTGAGCATCCAGCTTAAAGCAAAGCATTGTGTTTGACTGAAATATACAGAGCAGAAAAATTCTTCACTGATGATTATAAAAATCAGTTTAACTCACGTGTACGTAGTTTAGTTCACAGGAGATTGTTTGGATCAGCTAAGCTTCCACAAAGTAAAGGAGTCTTTTGGAGAACGAAATGTTTTCAGGTTATTTAGTATTCATAGTCAATTAAAGCAGACGCTTTTTACCGAAAATGCTCTTCGTAAATTATCTCTCATCGGGATTTAAATGCCCTTTTAAATTAATTTCTGCTTTAGACTCTTGCATTGCTATCGATCGCCATCAGCATCCATCCTCTCTCTCTCTCTCTCTCCCTCTCTCTCTCTCTCTCTCTCTCTCTCTCTAATGATCACGGGGGAAAATGCGGACAATTTTTCCTCCCAACTGCACTTCACTGTTCGGCCTCCTTTCCCACACGACAAGTATTTTAGGCAAGGGAATATTATGAAAACCTTGTTCGTCGGATGCAGAATTTCATATTTCTTGCAGAAAAATTGAGGGTGGCCGAGAAGAAACAAGCGAAATTTTGCTTAATGGAATCACGCGTTGTGACACGAGGCATCATCAGGCGGGAAGTCGCACTTAGGCCTAACGGGCGGCAATTCAATTAAGCTTCGCTCGAGAAGTGGGAGGAATTAAAGCCGATTTCCAATTGTCTTTGAAAATCTTGGGCCGGAAATTGCATTAAAAACAGATTGGCGTGGCGATGCGCAGACAGGAAGTTTTCCAAGGCGGAAGTGGAAGAGTGAAAGACCCCGAGAGGACACTTCCCGCCTACGCAATTACACTGGCGCTCTTTCTACTAATGCCGAAAGCTCAGGGAATCGAGGAAATCCTGGACGCCGAAGGAAATAATGTCAAGAAGAGGTTTCCTCGATTTGTTCAATTGAATTGGGAAAGGTCTGATTCAATTTGTTCTGTTGTTTTGGAGTTTCAAAAACTGAGGACAATTTTTTGAAAATGAAGCTCGCAAGACTGAAAGATTGGAAGCTTTTGACTTGGCGATTATTTCAAACATACAATCACACTCACCTCTCTTCGCTTTCGTATACTTTATCTCTGTCCGAGGAGGAGCAGTTTGCAAAACAAATTGGAAATCATCACCACAAAATTTATTTGATTAGCCTTCCATCCTAATCGTCGTTATATCATCTAATTTACAGGAAAAAGATTGCATGTGATATATGAAATGGATGATTTCATCAAAATCATGTCTATTCATATTTCAAATATTTTTCAAAATGTCGGAGAAAAATCAAAATCTTGTCAAATTCTATATCTCGAAAACGGCAATCATTGACTCGAAATAACCTAACAATCAGTCGAGAGTTTCTAATGTTGAACTTTGATATTTATTTATTTTTTATCTGAAAAGATGCAACCCATTCAGGATGAAGCGTTCAATATTCAATACGACAGCATTTGAAAAACATATTGCACAATGTATTTCGAAATTTAACGCGATGGTTGATAATATAGATTGGTGTCCCTAATTGAAGGTTGCATCAGATTCCAAATTTTGAGGGCATTGGACGGAACTTATTCTATAAATTATGAAGCAATTATATATGAGATTTTAAATTTTTACTTGCAATTCGTTCTATCGTTCCCATCCATTTAGTAATAAAGTGTCGTGTGTGGTTTTGATTTACAACGTTCTATAAATCTCTTTTAATTTTGCATTATTTATTTATTTATTTATTTATTTATTTATTTATTTATTTATTTATTTATTTATTTTTTATTTATTTACTAAGCACTCCGTGAAAGTATGTATATCGATATAAGCATGGTAAGTATATCGAAAGACATGAACGATAAGAAGGGTATACAAAACAATATAACATGATACATCATGACGTTTGATAATATACAGGGTGGATACAAAAATGAGTCCGCCCCCCTTTTTTATTTTCGTAACCGAAGCAGATATCTCAATTTTGATGAATCCAATGAATAGGAAGTTGTGGGTGACCTATCCCATGGTGCACTTTTCATCATCGCAAATATGCAAATTAGGACACCTTCAAATCCTATCTTAAAA
>JAHWFO010078448.1:0-38991 GCA_023313115.1 Rhysida immarginata | reverse complement strand
GATATATTCTTGATTTCTGTAAGGAGCCATGAAAATAAAGAAGGGAATCATGTATTAAACAACAGACATCGAGGACTCCACTTTATTTGCTGTGCTCTTTGCAGAAATAGCACCCCCTCCCCTGTTGGTCCAGTGGAAGCACCGATACTGCTATATACAGTATATATGAATTTCTTTAGAGATTGTCAGTTCAATCACATCAAGGAGCTTTATATCAATACATATGAACAGTTCTAGTGATATATGTTTTCTAAATGGCTAAAAACGTCATTAAAAAAGGCACGAAGAAACATCGTCGCTGATGCCATGGATGAAGAAAAGAAGGATGGGACACTCCTATGCGTCGAGCGTGAGTTTTTTTTCAGTGGCGCTCTCTGTGGATTTGCGTAGTACTAAACCAAATCTGTCTGGGAAATAAAGAAAAATAGTTTCAGTTTCTGCTTTGCGTAGTACTAAACCGAAACTTCACCACCATCGTTTCGATTTGCGTAGTACTAGAAATTTTTTAAAAAAGAAATTCATATATTAAGTGGCTTTTTAAGATAAAAGTGTGCTTAGCAAGTTTTTTAATATTTTTTATTTTATTGTTTTTAGTCTATTTTTAATTTTTTTAATCAATCTAAGCAGATGATTATATTTAGTACTACGCAAAGCTCCAGATGTCGCCCCAAAATCCAACTCACTGAGGACGGCAATGGAGTGTCCCATCCATCTTTTCTTCATCCATGCTGATGCTTCGCTAAACAAGACGCCATGTTGCTTCGAGAACTTTTCAACCCATGAGCACTTGCGCAATGAGAATCGGAGCAAACGCACGTGGTGCATGTAAATCGGAGCCTCCATTTTGCAGACGCAGCGTTTCATCGCACCGACGCACACCGGTTAAAGGGTTTCAATGGTGTTATGGTTTCAACGGCGTGTGACGTCACACATCGTTTTAGTTTGGGGGCGTGGTTTTGCATTTTTAAAGTTAAATTTCATAGTTTTTTAATACTTTTAAGATTTTTAATGGCGATTTTCATATTCAGCGTACCGAAATCTATATAAAACAGGCCTTCTTTTTAAAAAAGAAATTCCATGCAACTTCCCCATTCCCAGTCTTTTCTCAATGGCGGAAAAACACCGCTTCGTTAAATATTTTACAGTTAACGAAATAATTTCATTAGGATAAATGCCTGAATAAATAGTGTAGAAAGAATTCTATTTGTTCAAGAGCATCGGTTAATTTTGATAATTGGGTCGGCGGTAAAGGATCTATGAATAAAATCGACATTTGTCGGCAAAAATTGTAATCCTTTTCTTTATCGGAATTTTGCATTTAACGAAAACGCTTTCGCCTTGAACATTTGTAGAATGATCATGATGACTGAACATGTTTTTACACTATTTTAAAGAGGAAATGATATAATTTATTATTCAGTTCTTTTTCAGATTTTAACATATAAATTACAGCCTTTTTAAGCACTATTTGATCAATTAGCTACAAAATATTCACATGTACAAGGCTCCAGTAGCCGGATTGTTTCAAATTTTTAATTTTATAAGTACGCCTATAGGCTTCTTGCCATCGTATCTCAAGTGACCAGCGCCACTAGTGTCAAAAAATAAAAATTTTGGTGTCCAAACTCAAGGAAGCCTGCCTGAGCTACAGCATGCGAGCTTTCTTCCGTAGCTCTTTGAGCAAACAGTTAACGTGATAAAATGAACAAAAATAGAATACTATGTACTGCTGTTGGATGTAGTAACTCATTATCACACAAATGGAAAAAAAGTTAGTTTTTTTTTTTTGTTTTCCCAAGAAGGATCTTACCAGACGTGAAAAATGGATTCAGTCAATTCGGCTTACTGTGTAGGCACTTTCTGATTTTTTTCGATGATGTTCTTTACACTTAACAACTTACCGGGTGTTTCAAAAATGATCGGTATACCGGTATATTTGAAAAATCAATAAAAACTAAACGGGCAGCGATAGAAATACACCGTTTGTTGCAATATGCTTGGGACAACCGTAAATTTTCAGGCAGACAAACTTTCGAAATTAGTTCATAGTTCACGGTGTATTTCTATCGCTGCCCGTTTAGATTTTTCAAATATACCGGTCATTTTTGAAACACCCGGCATAAAGAATGATAAGTTAGGGGGATATCTGCAATGAGCATGCTGGCAATTATTTTGTCTATGTTCAATGTTGGGACATTTGAAAGAAACGATAGAAAGATTGATGTTCCAAAAGAAGACAAATTAATAACTTTTTTGATGAAGATAAAACTTGGCCTCAACTTTCCTTCAATAGGTTCCTTATTTTCCATTCATGAAAGTACTGCTTCAAGAATATTTTATTCTGTGCTGCATTTTTTGCATCAAAGATTGAATGGATGGGTGAAATGGCTGGATCAAAAAGTTGTAAAGGAAGACCATGTATCCTTACTTTAAAAAGGAATTCCCACATTGCAGGGTCATAATCGTTTGTTTTGATATTAATGTGAAACTCCTAGCCAAGTTTTCATGCAGAACAAAATGTATACAGTGTATTTACAATATTTTTAGGTTGGAGAGAAAAATTTCTATAAAATCATGGTTCTCCAAAATTCAAATTTATCTACAAAATTTGATAAAATCCCCAGACACAGTGGACGTTGTCATTTATACAGGGTGTTTTTGAATTGAGTACAGATTTTTTGGGAGATGATAGAAGAGGTCCTTAGAAGTATTTTTTGTCATATGAACATGAGGTTCCCGCAGCTCCGTTTACTTCCAATACTGCATTGAACAATCAAATGACACCGGGACGCAGTGAGCGTTGGTAGGCCTAGATTATTTTATTTTTAACAATTAACACAAGCAATCTACTGTATGACTTTTACAGTAATTGTTCCAAATGACCGCCATTTGCTTCATAGCACAATTCGCAACGCCTTATGATGGGTTGATGTACGCGTGGATACAGTTCGTTTGCACGGTCGCTGATGTCACCTGCTGCCGCGACAACACGAGCCGCCAATTCTTCTTCGGTATCTACGGGTTCGGAGTACACCATTGATTTTATGCTTCCCATAAAAATCCATCTGTGTGAGATCTGGCGATCTCGGTGGCCAAGCAACTGGTCCGCCACGACCAATCCAACGACCAGGATATGACTCATTTAGGTAATCTCTAACTGCTCTTGTGCAATGCGAAGGTGCGCCGTCCTGTAGAAACCACCTCAAATGTCTGGTCATTAGTGGAACATCTTCAAGAAGGCCAGGGAGCTCCTCCTTCAGGAAACCAAGGTATGTTTGCCCGTTAAGACGGCATGGTAGGAGATATGGCCCAATCAGGACATTGTGAATCATGCCAGCCCAAATATTCAACGAAAAACTGTTAACATGTGTTGCACATGGGTTGACATGAGACCACAGATGACTATTGTAGCTATTGAACGTTGCCTCATCTGTCCACAAAACCATGGAATCCTATTCTGTTGCTGCATAAACCATTCCGCGAAAGCACGCCGGGGACCATGATCATTGGGACATAATTCCTGCACCTGTCGAAGCTTGAACGGATGTTGCAGGTTGTTATGTAAAGTGTTCCATACAGTGGTATGACTAGTATTCAAAGCAGCTCCGACCGCACGAGTACTTGTCGATGGATTTCGGTTAAACCTTTCCAAAACTTGATCCTCTAATTGAGGGGAGCGTAACCACCGACGACGTCCACGCTGATGATTATCATGAGCGAATGCGCCTGTTTCTCTTAGACGACGATCTACTGCACCAAATGTTCGTGAATTGGGAAGAATTCTGTTGGGATAACGTTGAGCATACAAACGCCTTGCACTATCCATGGTACCAGCAGCACCGAGACACAGATTCATTCCATGTAAAACGATTCATACTGTTTGTTTAACTTTACACATCAAGTGAACTTTTTAATACAAATCTTTACCTACTGCTTTCCCAGAATGCGATTAGTTCATTTCCATATGGACTAATCGTATTTTACAAAGGGGTTGGATACCATGGAATCTCCTTGACCAAGTTTCAACAAACAAGCACGTGCATCTTGAAATTACTTTAAAAGTTATTACAGTAGATTGCTTGTGTTAATTGTTAAAAATAAAATAATCTAGGCCTACCAACGCACACTGCGTCCCGGTGTCATTTGATTGTTCAATGCAGTATTGGAAGTAAACGGAGCTGCGGGGACCCCATGTTCATATGACAAAAAATGCTTCTAAGGACCTCTTCTATCATCTCCCAAAAAATCTGTACTCAATTCAAAAACACCCTGCATAAAATCGGCGACGGTGGACGTTGTCACAACAAAGAAAAAATTTAACAATGGGTTATCTAACAATGGATTATTTCCCGATTATACAATCGGATGGGTTCGCTTCTAGTAACAAATAAAATTGAATTAAAACTCCCACCCCTTCCCTCTTAACTAATGTAACTAAACCATCTAACTAAGAAATTTTTATTAAATAATCAATTCATAATGGGCATAAAATTCGTATCAACTTTGAGACATTGATATGAATTTTATGCCTATTATGAATTGATTATTTAATAAAAATTTTTTTAGTTAGATGGTTTAGTTACATTAGTTAAGAGGGAAGGAGCGGGAGTTTTAATTCAATTTTTTTATTTTTGATTTTTATAGTGTTGGGGATTTTATCAAATTTTGTAGATAAATTTGAATTTTGGAGAACCATGATTTTATAAAATGTATTCTGTTTATAAAAGTGCGTACACTTGTAAATATTTAATTTCACTTGTAAAAAAAAAAAAATTAAATTGGAATTTCACGAATATTACACGAGAAACGGTAAAAACTGGTTCAAATTTCGATGAATCTACCCTTAACGAACTGAGCCAACACCACCTAAACAGAAGGCCTGCGCACAGAAACGTCATATATTGTAACATCACACTAAAGCGGCTATTGTTAATCGTATTTCTACCAATAATAAGTCATAAATTTGGCCGTTTGATGATGATGTAACAATGCATACAGTTTCTGTGCGTAGGCCTTCTGTCTAGGTGGTGTTGGCTGAGCACGCCAAGCTGTTTGGACTCCAAAATTTTTATTTTTTATCGCCAGTAGGCGCGGAACATCAATTTGCAGTAAAGCTCTAGATTAGGAAAGTACGGCAAACCTTTTCCGCGCCGCCCGCAGCTGCTGATTGGTAGAACGGCTGTCACGTGAGTTTGTCAGCCATTGTTGGCCCAAACGCAGCGATAGATACCATTAAAATGCATGTGGAAGATGCAATTTAGATTATATTTTAATGAAATATTCGTTGATTGGTCCTAAATTTTAATCCGAATAAGCAAAATTTCAGGATCCTTCAATCTATGCTCCTTGGAGGTTAATAAATTCGTTAAAATATCCGAAGAAGGAATAAGAAGCAAGTAAGTTTATATTATAACTTTACCGAATGTTATAGAAAGGTTGCACTTTGCAATTCTCAGACGATCAGAAAATATAATTTTTTGTTGAATATAGTTCTTTTTAAGAAAATACAATTCAAT
This sequence comes from Rhysida immarginata, assembly GCA_023313115.1. Classification (NCBI taxonomy): domain Eukaryota; kingdom Metazoa; phylum Arthropoda; class Chilopoda; order Scolopendromorpha; family Scolopendridae; genus Rhysida; species Rhysida immarginata. Next base: position 33,475 of record JAHWFO010078448.1, on the reverse strand, counting down.
ATAACAAGGTTAAACTGTCTGTGAAATGTGAAGCAAAACTTGAAATAAAACGTCCATGTTATTTTCATCTTATTTTAGCGAAGTTAATTACGTATGAACTTGAAATTAATATCACTCATCATTAAATTTGAATCTAACGTATGAAATTGAATAACGAAAATTTGCTATTTGGGTGAAAAAAAAATATAGAAAATTTTTAACTATAAGATTTTGGTAGATTTTTTATGTCAATATTATAAACCTGCATAAATGAATAAATTTCAAAATACATTGCATGTGTAGTTATTTTTTTGTAATTTTTTTTGTAATCAAACGGATAGATTTTCCAAATTATAATTTTTAAAATTTTCATTCAAAATATAATTATCAAAGTAATTTTTATATTTAAATCAAAAACTTAAATTTAATAGTCCTATTTTATTAAATTATATTTAATATTTTTTATAATTATAATTATAGTTTTTTTAATAACTTAATAATTTTTATAATTTAACAAAATTAAAATTGGTAAAGTGAAAGTTTTGATATAAATATAAAGGTTAATTTGATAAAAGTTTATTAAGTTATATTTTAATAAAAATTTATAAAATTATATTTTGATAAATAAAATTACAAAAACCACACACAATGTTTTTTAAAATTTATTAATTACATGTAAATCGTTTATTAAGGATAAATAAATAAAGTGAAAAAAAACTAAAAACTTAATCTGGATATCAGTAAATTGCCTCAACGTTATCATTATTTACATGTAAAAAATTTTAATTGAAAACAAAATTTAAAGAAATAACAGAATTTACTGATTGTCAGTTATATTTCCAGACGATAATAATAAGAAAATTTGCGAAAAGGATGCATTTAAGCGGAATTTTAGAGGAAGCGTAACTCACTTGATAGGGCCAACTGGGCCAACAATGGCGGATTTCGTAGCAGACGACGAAGTTTGCCGTACTTTCCTAATCTAGAGCTTTAATTTGCAGTGCTGCCCTCTGAAGAAGGCAAGAAGCCTATTGGCGCGTTTTAGATTATGTAAATGAATTCGTTTGTTCTCATTAGTGTTCCAGCGGAGTAATTTATTATTATTATTATTATTATTCAGTTCATTTTAGGTTTTTAATAATTTAATTAAGCATACTTGAAGAAATTTAATTTAAATAATGTTCAACGCCAATTTAAATAAAGCTTAATAAAAATGTCCTAGCGTAAATAAATAATGGAAATTAGGCCCAATCTCTCTTAAGTTGCATGTGAGGATGGCAAATCTGAACAAGTAAAAATTATGGCAGTCAATTCAAATTATTTTACGCAACGAAGTGCAGAAGTTGCTGTCCCTTCAACATTTTTTTATATGAGAGAATATATGAGGTGCAGTAGATTAACTGAAATTCCCGGAGACAGAGAAACGCGACTCTCAGTGAGCTAATCAAACGGCAAAATGACCGAATGATACATAATTTTAAGACAAATAGGCAAAAGTTCAAAAATATGCATTATGACTTTCGTTTTTTCTGTGCGAATGTAAGTCGCACCGGTTTAGCTAGTATCTTAATAACTAATTTTGATATCCAATATTAACGTTGGGGAATAATCTAACATACTGGAGGAACCAAGTTTAAATGTCTGTTAAGTTATGGGCGAACTCCATTGGAACTGATGGAACACTGTTTTGTCATGGATTAAGCCTACTACGATATTGGAATTCTTCCCGGAAAGTGTTTGTAATCTCAGTTAAGTGAAGGGAAGGTTGTTTTCAAAATTTTAATATATATGTCTGAGAAAATTAAAGTATAATTTTTGTTTATTATTTTATGTGTTGGGTTCTTTCAAATTAATTGAATTTTTAGGTGAGAGTTTCAGAAGTACAGATCGGCCTCGGTGGCTCAGTGGTTGCGTGATCGCCTCTGATGTCCGAGTACGCGGATTCGATCCCGGCCGAGGACGACGAGGATTTTTCAGGGGGAAATCCTGAGATCACGCACTTCCTTCGGAAGGGAAGTGAAGCCGTTGGTCCCGTGTAGTCGTTTGCCGGCTGCTGCACGTTAAAGAACCCTTGCGAGGCAAAATTTACGGCCCCTATATCAACGCCGTCCTGAAATGACCATAGTAGTTAAAAAGGACGTTAATACCAAACAAACCAAACCAAACCAAACCAATCAGAAGTACAGAGCTTGGCAAAATAATGTGAATACCAGAGAAAAGTTACAAATTGTTTATTAATAAAATCTTGTAAACATTCCAAGGAGGAGCTTTAGCAGTGAAGGAGAAATACATTTATACATTTATTAAAAAAATTAATCCCCCCTCCCCCTTCCCCTGAGTAGGGTAAGGCAAGTAGCAGATCCTGAAGTGATCTATTTTACCCCTTTATCTACACTTTTTGCCTCTCTCCAAGATTTTTAATCAAAAATTAATTTTCTCGAACGTAACAAGAACAACAGGAAACCACTATTCCACATCAGAGGTTTATTGCAACGTATGCGCATTTCGGCAGCCAAGCTGCCTTCCTCAGCGTATACAAGAACTTGATCAAACCAGAGAAGTTCTGTTCTGATAAAGTAGAAGAATTACAGAGTCGCCGATCCAAAAATAAAAGCTTGGAGAAAGCCCCTTATCGTTTTGTTTATTTTGAGAGCAACTGAAATTCAACTCATTCTATCGGCGATATCTTTCTCAATTTTCACGATATTTGCTTGGGCTTTTTATAAGAGTAGCTCTATACATTTGCTAATAAATTATGCAAAAGACAATTTGGTAACGCATGCGCAGTTATACATTATTTCATATCAATGGGGGGTCGAACGGAATTGCTCTCTCTCTGAATCCCACCCCCGTAATTCCGACCCCAGTGTACCAATCAAACCCAAACTAAATAGTGTAGATGGACATGCCGATAGGGAGCTACATTCTGAATTTCAACCTTCTACCTCAAAAAATGTAGAAATTATGAAGGGGTACACAGTTAAGACATTATAAAACCAATAAGTAGCTCCATTCTTCGGCTACTGAGAAATATAGATTATCAGAACTTAAGCAATCGGGCGTCGACAAAGCGATTTCACGTGCGCGCGCCGATGTCAGTAATGCTTAAAAGATGAACAGAAAGTAACAATATATTCCTTCTTGATAAATCGATTGTTATATGACATGCCATCAGCCTGGTATTCTTTACACTCACTGTTTTAGCACGTGCATTCGACTTGAAGGGGTCCACGAAAAATTCTGAAAAGTTGATACGGCCGAGCTAAGACTTTGGTAGTCATATTTCAACCGACCTCAAAAAATGTAGAAATGATGAAGGGTGATTGAAATCGTGTGTAAAATAAAACCAATAAGTAGCTCTATTTTTCCGCTACTTAATAATAAGCTTATAGATTATGAGCACTTGAGCAATCGTGCGTCGACAAAGCGATTTCACGTGCGCGCGCCGATGTCAATAATGCTTAAAAGATGAACAGAAGGTATCAATATATTCCTTCTTACCAAAACGATTGTTATATGACATACGAGTATCTTTGAATTCTTTACACTCACTGTCTTAGCATGTGAATTCGACCTAAAGGGGTCCACGAAAAATTCTGAAAAGTTGATACGGCCGAGCTGAGACTTTGATGGTCATATTTCTGAAAACAGAATTTGAAAAGGTTAATCCGTTGGCAAGTTATCGTGCAAACGGCGGCCGGACGGCCGGATAAACGTATTCTTATAAGTAGCTTTTATGCTATAGCTCCTAACAATGCGTTGGGCCTGCTTTTGCTTTGATTACAGCTTCTGATCTTCTTCGAGTTGATTCATACCGCCCTTGAATAGTCTCTATCGGGATTTTGCACTCTTCAACCAAATAACTTCACAATTGATCAAGAGAAGAAGGGAGAGAAAATCTGCTTCTAAGTTATCTATCTCTCCACAACTGCCCATATTGGATCGATTATATTCAAACCTGGCGATTGAGCGGGCCATAGAAGATGCCGCAATTCGCCATCATGCTCTTCAAACAAAGGTTTCACGGTTCTGACAATGGGTATGGGTGCATTGTTATCTTCAAAAAGGCATTGTTGTCCGGGAATAAAATCTGGACCAGAGAATGGACCTGGTCGCAAAAGATGTCACAGTATCGGTCTAGAAATGTTATTCGGCCACTGAGGGTAGTCACTGGACCAACTGAATAAGAAAAAATGAGACAGTCTGGACGGTCTGCCACAGTATTTTACTGTAGAAATGAGACAAACTAGACGATAGTCTACTTTGGAGCTTCTCCAACAGCAGCTGTTCCATGAATATCTCATTTCTGAAGCTTTCTGCGAACTGTTTTTACGGAAATGGTGTGTTCAAGGTATTTTATTAAGTTCTGCAATCACTTTTGTTGCAGTAGTTTTGGCTGTTTCGACACAATCCTTTTTAGTGCTCAACAGTCCGTAACATTTGGTATTGTTTTCCGCTCACTATTCTTCTTTGCCGAGAACGTCTTACCGCGCTTTTGATACGCCCTCAAAACATTGGAGATTGTTGCTCTTGAAACGTTCAACGATATCGCCGTTCGGGACACGGAAGCACCTGCTAAACGGGCACCAACGGTCTGCTCCCTTTCAAAGTCTGTGAGATGACACATTTCAGGAAGCATTTACTGCAAACTACAACTGAAAACAACTTGTAATATACTGAAATGTAACACAGGAGAGGTAGAGAACTGATTTTAATACGTGGGACATGCAAACGTCAAGATTATTTGGACGATCCGTTTTTGAGCGGGTGCTCACTTTATTTTGTCTAATCCCTGTATGTTTAGATTTTTCCCCAACGTTAATATTGGATATCAAAAAAACGTGAATAATTATTTTAACTGTTTCATTACTTTAATCATTGTTATTTTTCAATTTGAAAAAGGGAAACAACTTGAAATTTCAATATTTAAGTACCAATTCCCACACTGATGAGCAAAAAAAAAAATAATTAAAAAAAAAAGAACACATGGAAGGATTACAGATATTTTTAATATTACTATAATAAGCTTTTTAGTATCATTCGTAAAGCTTTCATTATAAACACTTTCATTTAATACATTTTTCTAAAATCTTGTTATCCTTTAATTTATACAATAAAATCAAAACAACATTTCTCCCTAGTCAGCCACATTCTCACATTTCATTTTTAGAATAAATGGAGTCAAAAGCTTATAGCAAAGATGATGTCGATACGCTTATTTTCCACGATGAAGTCTTTCGTAATATCTGACATAGCAAAAAGAATGTTGTTTTTTTTGCCTTTTTTATAAATCACAGACAAGCTTTTCCCCCGTATGAATGACTTCATGCTCTCGTATGCTGTGAAGTGTTGTGAAGGATTTATAGCAATAGTCGCATTCGTAAGGCCTCCCCCCTATATGTGTTTTTTCATGATTTTGTTTCTGTACTTTCCATGCGAATGTTTTAACGCAATATTTACATTTAAAAGGTTTCTCACCTGTATGTGTTCTCTCGTGACTTTTTTGATTTATTTTCTGTGCAAATGTTTCATCGCAATAGTTACATTTGAAAGGTTTTTCCCCTGTATGTGTTCTCTCGTGACTTTTTTGATTTATTTTCTGTGCAAATGTTTTATCGCAATAATTACATTTAAAAGGTTTCTCACCTGTATGTGTTCTCTCGTGATTTTGTTTCTGTACTTTCCATGCGAATGTTTTATCGCAGTAGTTACATTTGAAAGGTTTTTCACCTGTATGTGTTCTCTCGTGACTTTTTTGATTTCTTTTCAGTGCAAATGTTTTATCACAATAGTTACATTTGAAAGGTTTCTCACATGTATGTGTCGTCATTTCGTGAACTGCTTTGCTTCTTTTCAGTGCAAATGTTTTATCGCAATAGTCACATTTGAAAGGTTTCTCACCTGTATGTTTTCTCTCGTGACTTTGTTTCTGTATTTTCTGTGCAAATGTTTTATGGCAATAGTTACATTCGAAAGGCTTCTCACCTGTATGTGTTCTCTCGTGCTTTTGTTTCTGTATTTTCTGTGTAAATGTTTTATCGCAATAGTTACATCCGAAAGGCTTCTCACCTGTATGTGTTCTCTCGTGAATTTGTTTCTGTCTTTTATGTACAAATGTTTTATCGCAGTAATTACATTTGAAAGGTTTTTCACCTGTATGTGTTCTCTCGTGAATCTGTTTATGTGTTTTCTGTGCAAATGTTTTAGCGCAATAGTTACATTTGAAAGGTTTCTCACCTGTATGTGTTCTCTCGTGCCTTTGTTTATATTTTTTCAGTGCAAATGTTTTATTGCAATAGTCGCATTTGAAAGGTTTCTCACCTGTATGTGTCACTTCGTGACTTTGTTTATGTATTTTCAGTGTAAACGTTTTATCGCAATAGTCACATTTGAAAGGTTTCTCACCTGTATGTGTTCTCTCGTGCCTTTGTTTCTCTATTTTCTGTGCAAATGCTTTATCGCAATAGTTACATTTGAAAGGTTTCTTACCTGTATGTTTCAGTTCGTGACTTTGTTTCTGCATTTTCTGTGCAAATGTTTCATCGCAATAGTTACATTTGAAAGGTTTCTGACCTGCATGTGTCAGTTTGTGACTTTGTTTCTGTATTTTCTGTGCAAATGTTTTATGGCTGTAGTTATATTTGAAGTTTTTTCCTGCCGTGTGAATTTTTTCATGACGTACCTTTGCTGAAATGTAAGCGAATGTTTTATTACAAAAATTGCATCTGTATATTTTCCTGCCCGCATGTATATCTGCTATTTTATTATCCTCATGAATCTTATTAGTGTTTTTTGCAGATTTCTTTTTACTTTTCATCCCTTCAAACTCTATGCCTATATTTTCGTTGGATTTTTCACAGCTATCTGAATAACCGCTGCACTCTTCATAAGGAATTTTGTTAACTGAAGTTGCTTTTCCATCTTCGACTCTTTCTATGTTTACGTGTTGTCTTTTAATGACTGTGTTTTCTGAGTTTACAATTTTTATTTCTTTATTTTTTCTAAGAATGGCATTGCTTCCTTCTTTCTTGTCGTTATCTATATTTCTTCTTAAGCTTAGAAATTCACCATTTTCTGGGTAATGCTCTAAAAGAATAGATGAGTCAACGATTACAGAATCATCTTTCACATGTAATTTGTTCGCTTCATGCATGTCTAGTGTTAATGATTCGTCTGAAATATCAAAAGCATTAACATTGCAGGATTTAGCTAGTTCATTTTCATATGGACCTAACTGTTTTCTCTGAGGTTTTATTTTCGTTTCAGCGTTTGCTGATAAATCGCAAATATTCTCATTATCATTAATTTCTGTTTTATCGTCTAATTTCGAACAATCTGTCGACTTAATTTGGCTTCCTTCTGCTGATAATTTTTCATATAAAATGAGAACTTTAGGTTGATTTGAAAATGGGTTAATCTGGAACTTGATTAGGTCATCCCATTTTTTCATTGTAATCGATGACGTACCAGTTATGACATTCTCAATTGTTACAAATAAATCGTATAAAATACGCTTAGTTGTTATATGCTTCGAGAATGACACTTTTTTAATATCCATTGTCTTCCAAATTTTTCTTGAATTTCTTTTTCTGTTATCCATCTAAGAAAATAAATGAGGAGGTTAGGTTAGAATTTAACAATATTAATTACAGAGGTTTAATGGGTTGATGCATGAATACACTGCTGGCAAAAAATAAATAAATAAATAAATAAATAAATAAATAAATAAATAAATCTTCTATATATATAAAGAAGGATGTTTGTGGGTCTGTCTGTGGGTCTGTCTGTGGGTGGGTCTGTGGATCTGTGTGTACGTTTTTTATACAAATCTACAGTTTTATTCCGATCTTGATAAAATTTCGCATACATGACCTTTAAAGCATGAGGAAGGTCACTGTCTACCTCAGATTTCGGAAAAATAATAAATATCGATAAAAAATCGATATTCATGGTTATGGCAAGGCATATTAATGAGAAATATCTCATGACCAACAATGCAAGGCAAAGTTTGTACAACAATAGGTATCAACAATGGTATCAACACGCAATTCACAAACGCTCTGCATGGACCAACAATCAATATCTCATGACTAACAATGAAAGGAAAAGTTTGTGCAAGTGTAATTATCCCGGGCAACGCCGGGTACCTCTTCTAGTAAATAAATAAATAAAAATAAAAACAAAACTAGAAAGAATGGATTGATTTATTTGAAATTTTGTACACATGTAGTGTACAAGAAATGATTCAAATTGCAAGACAATACGTCCAGAAGAACGTTGTACAGGCCTTGCCCCAATAGACCACCTAAAGGTACGACCACACACAGCGATACGCGACGGTGCTATTTTCACCCCGATTTGTATACAAATCTGTTTATTTCATTGCTTATTTGAAGATTTACGTAAAGAAAAAATGTTTATTACAATTATAAATATGCCAAATGTTTTTTATCTTTCATAGTATCTCGGAATGATATGGACTGAGGCTTTACAATGCCAAATATTCAGATAAAGTAGCCTATATTTTGAAAAAGGGACAGGAAAAAACAATGAAACTAGATAGTTTGCTATCTATGTAAAGCCATTATTTTTTATTCTTTTGTATTTATTTGCTCAGAAACGCCATAATCGTAGCATAGTCACATGATTGAAATCACAGAAAGCAAAAAATTAAGATGGGTCCACACTAATCGCGACGGACGCAACGGACGGGACGGCCGCTACGCGTTCAAAAAATTTGCGCCTCTATTCACATTGTACACTGAGTGAGCATATTATTATGACCACCCTATCAGTATCTCGTTGGGCCACCTTTTGCCTTTAATACTGCGGTGATTCTTCGTGGTATTGATTCCACGAGATGTTGGAAGGTGGTGGGAGGAATCTGACACCATGCCTGACGGATAGCACTGTCTAGTTGTGTTAGACTGGACGGTGGTGGATCCAGCCGTCTGATGGTTCGTTCGGCTTTGTCCCACAAATGCTCAATTGGAGTGAGATCTGGGGATTGTGGGGGCCACCGAAGTAAGGTAAAGTCCCCCTCATGTTTCTGGAACCACTCCTGCACAATACGAACTCTGTGGAATGGCGCATGGTCTTGCTGGAAGTAGCCATCACCATTGGGATACGCCATCAACATGACAGGGTGGACTTGATCGGCGACGATACGGAGGGCCATCCAGACGTTGTTCAAAACGTATTAACGGACCCAACGCATGCCAGGAAAACATTCCCCAGACCACAACACTGCCCGCACCGGCCTGAAGGGATGCGGGATCCATGCTTTCGTGCTGTTTCCGCCAGATTCTCACGCGGCCGTCTGCATGATGTAACTGAAATCGTGACTCGTCAGACCACATGATTTGTTTCCACTGCTCGATAGTCCAGTCCTTTGCTCCTGAGCGAATTGGAGTCGTTTCCGCTTGTTCGCTGCAGACAGCAAAGGTGTACGGACAGGTCTTCGGCTTCCGTATCCCATGCGATGCAGTGTGCGGCGGACAGTGCATTCAGAGACCGGTTTTTTTTTTTTTTTGGAGGACCCCTGATTAAGGTCAGCAGTGATTTGATGCACAGTTGCCCTTCTGTTATCCTTTACCAGTGGTGACAGTCTCCGTTCTGTCCGTTCATCAACCATCCGCGGGCAGCCACAACGCGAACGTTCAGACCCCACCTTCTGGCTAACCGTTCAGTCTTTAAATGCATGTACTTTTGTAACGGTTTAAGGCCATTAGTTGTCTGTTTAATATTAACGTTTAAAGTTAAAGTTTAAATTAAAATTTCACTAAGTAGGAATTACTTCAAAACTACTAGTTCATCAAAAGATTATCACAACACTTGTGAATTAAATTAAATTTAAAGTTAAAAGATTAGCATGAACACAGTATAGTGGATTTTAATTTTAAACATCATTTAAAACTGACATTGCGTTGTGTTAAATTTTAAGAGGAAAGAATTGAAGAAAATTAAATTCTAGATGGTTGTATGCACAAAATGATAAATTTGCAGATAAGGAAATATGACAAACAAGATATACAAATCTTAATATGAAATGTTTAATTTTCATCAAAGTAAAATAAGAAGAACAATTCATCTGTATTACAATCCCAAAACAATATTATACCCATAAACAAAAGGAATTCCAAAAACGAAATTTTAAGATAATTAAATTAAGCTTTTAAAGGAACATTTGTAAAGCTATCGATTGTGAATGGTTAAAGCTATAAGCATAACGAATAGAATACATAAGTGTGATTACTCTCGTATTAAGCAATGTTACAAATCAGGCGAGCGGCGGATGTGCGAAATAACAGCGCTGCTGTCGATTTTGACCAACTTCGTGGCGTTTTTTTGCTGGCTGCAAATGGAAATTTCACGTGTCGTGTTCAGTTTCTGTCGTATATTTTATTGTTTCACTTGATGATCTTGTTATAATATGTTAATAGTGTAATTTGCCTATCGTTTGTTACGTTTAAAACAGTATTTTTATTCGTATTTTAAAAAATTTACTCGTTATATTTACTCGTGCACGTACCTTATGACAGCAGATAAGATAACATTCCTTCGGCGGTTAGCAAATGTCTGACTATCGCGGTCGTTGTTCTTGAAGATCACCAGAATTATGTCCTTTTAGAGTTGGAGCAGATTCGAGTTTCAATGAATTTCGTTTTAATTTTCAATGAATTTAAAACTGCAGGATTATAGAAAAAGCAAGACGCTTCGAAATGAACTGATCTCACGATGCTGTTCGTATTTGGATACAAAGTCTTCGCTGGCTAAAGGTAATCCGCTGCTTCTTAATCGATTCCGATTGTATAAATATATGAAACGTGAAGTTTCTATCGGTTTTCTTACTTACACATCCAAAGAGAGAACAAGTTAAAGGCATTCTCATAGTAAAAAGGCAAGCAAACTCTAGCGTTATGTAGAATCGAAACTAAGCTAGAAATGACTTCTTGTTCAGCTGGTTCTCCTGAGGAGACGAGAGGGCAAATTTTTGAATTGTTCAATCTATCGAGGCGTTTTTCTTATTAAAATATTAGGATAAATCGAAAATTTTTGAATGATATATTACCCTGGACGCAAAAAAAAAAAAAATAATAAACTTTTCGAATTTTTTCCGTGAAGTTTACCTTTAAGAAACAGTAAATAAACAGTAAGAATAAAAAAATAACTCGTGTTTCAAAATTAATTTTTAAAACTACTGTGAACGTTTCATCCTTTTCCTAAAAGCCTGCGACTCGCTGGTCGAAAACGCACGCAGTGACATCTTGCGGATGCGCCAGAAAACTACGGAAATAATCACACTTATTATTCTATTCGTTATGCTATAAGGGAAACTTTTAATATCTGAAAGATATTATTAATAAAGCAAATTGAATTGCTAAAAACACAAAATTATCACTGTGCAGAAGCAAATCATAACACAGTTAGTGAAATCTGGACATAAAATAGTTGTGTGACCAACACAATTAAGAGTGAACGTTGTCAAAAGAAATATGCTAGACATAATAGCATCTCAGAGACATAAAGATAATGCTCATAACACAAATTGAAACTTGCAGCATGAAAAGCTCTCAGAACATTCACATACAATCGATTCTAAAAAGAAACTACAATCTTATAAGCTTGAATAAAAAAATTATAAATCAAGCAAAAAAAAAATTGAAGGAAAAGTTTTTCCTTTTTAAACAATTTTTTAAAATGGACTACTCCACTCTACCACTGCAAAATTAAAAAGCGGAAGAAATTAAAGAAAGCGCCCCTTAAAATTAGATAAAGAAAATTTGAAATTACAATACAGTCAAAGGGAAGAACAGAAGAAATACTATAAACAAAAATAGAAAATAAATTTAGAAAAGTTAAAGTGTCCTAATAGAAATTAATTTCAGCCCCAATGGGGATAAATTGGCTCACAACAGTTAAAAGGCACTATATAACATTTAAACAGGTGAGGATTGGGAGTTACTTCCGGAGAAGAGATGATCTGGCAAAGCCAAGAGAATCTGGGTCATAGTCCATCAGAAACATGTCCATCTCGACAGAAGTGGGCAAATATGAAGAAAAAAAGGCTTACATATCCATAGTAATAAGTAACTGAGGTTTCAAATAGTTATTATCTTTGAAGTTCTTCAGAAATTCAATGTGAAAAGTGAAGGCTGAGGTAACCAATGTAGATGATATTTCCCCATGGTTGCATACTGGCAGAGTAGCAGAGTAGTCTCAAATTTTTTTTGATGCAGTTGAATTTATACTTTTGGAGCAACAATCTGAAGGCACACGGCTAGCACGTGGAGACAATGAGAAATCACTCCCAACAGCATGTGTATGCAAATGAAAGAACATCTATTAAACTTTTCATCGACAATCAAAGATTGAAATGATATTGTTAATAACATTAAAGGAACACAGAGTTGTCTGCAAAATAGAAACTAATTGACTAATGATCATAATATTACTTAAATATTTATAACCAAAATTAGTTTCATGGAAAAGTCAAAGGCAAAAAAGAAAAGGGATCCCAACATATATACAGGGTGTTTTTGAATTGAGTATAGATTTTTTGGGAGATGATAGAAGAGGTCCTTAGAAGTATTTTTTGTCATATGAACATGGGGTCCCCGCAGCTCCGTTTACTTACGATACTGCATTGAACAATCAAATGACACAGTGTGCGTTGGTAGGCCTAGATTATTTGATTTTTAACAATTAACACAAGCAATCTACTGTAATAACTTTTAAAGTAATTGTTCGAAATGACCGCCATTTGCTTCATAGCACAATTCGCAACGCCTTAAGATGGATTGATGTACGCGTGGAAACAGTTGATTTGCACGGTGGCTGATGTCACCTGCTGCCGCGACAACACGAGCCGCCAATTCTTCTTCGGTATCTACGGGTTCGGAGTACACCATTGATTTTATGCTTCCCCATAAAAAAAAATCCACCGGTGTGAGATCTGGCGATCTCGGTGGCCAAGCAACTGGTCCGCCACGACCAATCCAACGACCAGGATATGTCTCATTTAGGTAATCTCTAACTGCTCTTGTGGAATGCGAAGGTGCGCCGTCCTGTTGAAACCACATCAAATGTCTGGTCATTAGTGGAACATCTTCAAGAAGACCAGGGAGCTCCTCCTTGACGAAGTTTGTCCTAAGACTTTTCAACAAACAAGCACGTGCACCTTGAAATTACTTTAAAAGTTCTTACAGTAGATTGCTTGTGTTAATTGTTAAAAGTAAAATAATCTAGGCCTACCAACGCACACTGTGTCATTTGATTGTTCAATGCAGTATTGGAAGTAAACGGAGCTGCGGGGACCCCATGTTCATATGACACAAAATACTTCTAAGGACCTCTTCTATCATCTCCCAAAAAATCTGTACTCAATTCAAAAATACCCTGTATATTGTAGGGACTGGAGCAGAACACCTAACAGCCCCCACAATAACCAAAACATTACTCTCTGACTTCGCATCAACGCTCTACTGAGCACAATGTCAGATTAAGAAACAAATCATATACCCACACACTTCGCAGGGGTTGGTTTATTAACGTTTTTTAGGATCAATCCTATTAGGGCGAATACAAAGGAAAAAATAAAATATTAATTGTAACAAGTTATATTGTAAAAGTTCTAATCGTTTTTCTAAATAAAACTCTCTGACAAAAAAATTCACAATTATTTCAGAAATTGTCTCTTTCGGTACCATTATAACAAACAGTTCAGTTCGTGTTAAAACTGGAAGTTTCAAGTCGGGAGTGGACATAAGAATTGGGTCTATAATTTCAGTTAGTTTCCGAGCTATCAAGCTATGCCTCCTTTCGTTAAATTTTACTGTTAACTGAATGTCGAAGTAAGGACAAGATTAATTCGAGGAATTAAAACTTAAACCTGTGTCAATCAAGGGTTTTCTTAAATTCTCCAGTCAATAATAGTTTCTTTTTTTTTTTAACACTTTCAGGGAACTAAATCGTCTGTATCGTCTTTTACTAACCGATTAGCGGTGTTGGGAAGTTATTCACTATAATTGGGGCCAGTACGCGGGGGGGGGGGGGGGGGGCTCATTCGCGTCCGCCATTCACACGGAAAAGGTAGGTAAGGGGTCACGTTGGAATAAACAGGGAGGCTAGTCAGACATGAATCACGTTTTCAAGTAAGTTTTTCGTTTTTATTTTTCTTTATATTTTATTTTATTTTTTTACTGAACAAGGATTTTCAGTTTTCACCGTTCATTTGTTTTGTTCTTTTATTCGATACTAATAATGCCTTTTCTTTTATATAGGGGCGTATCTTAAAACGACTGTTTAATTTTCCCCTCACTGTGGATTCAAAGAGTACAATGATTTCAATCGAAAAATGGATTTCCGGAAGTCGAGGGCCCATTTTACCTGGTTTCACAGCTAAGCTACGATTAAGTCTTTCTCTTGAGCACCACGCAGTGTTCGATTCTCCTGGCCGATAAGGATTTGGGGCTTCTCGTAACTCATCATAGAGTGGTCATTTCGGACATCGTAACTGGTTTCGAGGGTCTTCGCTGGTATCACGGTTGCCGTCGCCTCAACGTCGCAGGGCATACGTTGATTATTCGTCGTTCCGATGCGGGGATGGTCTTCATACAATACGGTAGGCTCCGTTAGACGTCATTTATCCGGTGGGATTTTCACACAATAAAATTAATGACAAAGTCTTTCGTTCGTGGATTCCAAGAGTAAGGTAAGCAATTTAGACCTGTTCGATCGTAGGAAATATTTGTCTAAGACGTAAAGAGGGTTAAGTTTTTTTTCCCCCTTTACTCGATTCCAACAACAGAGTCTTACAATTCTTAATTTCCATCAATAAAAGGTTGCTTTTGTCATAACGGTTAAATAGTTCTTAACATCACATTTGTGACGAACTTCCATGTCGAATTTCGTTCATCTTCGTCTCCTCATTCACATTCGTATTTTTTTTATTCTCTTTAGTCCTTTTTTATCATGCCGAAAAACGCCGAGACACATAATCGACGGGCCACAAACTAAATTATCACCATTGTCAAGGGCGTGACTTTTATCAAAAAAACCCTGCGTCAGCAACATTGTAAAGAAGTCATTATTGTCTAAGGAAAGTTCTCCTCTTGTAACAATCACCAATACGAAAAGTAGAAAATAAAATCATCATTGAGTTAACAAACGTAATTGTCTATTTTTTTTATCTTTCTCATATAAAGGGACAATAAAATTTTTTGAACTATTAGGTATTTGGGCGGGGTGGGGGGGGGGGGCGCAACAAAACCCCCCCCTGGAAAAAAAAAAAATTTGTTGCCATAATGGTTCAATTGTCAATTTTCCGGAAGCACAAGTCCCGAAGGAAGGCGGGGTCTTCTCTTTTCACCATATAAGGGCTTGAGGTCGCAAACATGGGCTGTGATTAAAGCACGATTCCGATGAAATTCGTTTTGGATTAATTCCACCACACGAAGCCCTTTAAAACGTCGGATTATATAAGGGCCATAATAGAGGGGGCGCAGCTTATGTACTGATGGTAGTCGGCCCGGTACGTTACGCATCCGTAGCCAAACCAGCTCTCCGGGAACGAAGTTTACCTTGCGGACAGACGTTTGGTTCTGTTGGTGAGTTTTCCGTCTTTTTTTTCCCATTGGACCGTCTCCACAGACCCCTTCTCGTCGAAACATTGAATTACATTCGTCGGCGTCAATCCACTATCATTATTTGGGGTATTTCGCAATGCCACTACACACGCTCCCACATGTAGATCCCAACCGTGGACATCTTTCTCCAGCAAGATAATGGAAGTTTTTCCAACATTCCCCGAATACTTCCGCTCCGCTGGATAAGTACGGGGAAGATAAGGCATACTGTATTGAGGCACGATCCCATGTCGCAGCAGGAATTCCACGTAGGTGAAGTAGGTGGCTTGTCGGGAGATAAGATTCCTCGGATACCCAAAAACCTCTCCCATCGATCGAACAAGACGGATCATATTGTCTTGGCCCACCTTCTTCGTAATGAGCACTTCTATCCATCCGCTGAAGACGTCGACCAACACTGAGAAATATCTATTGCCCTGGGTGGTTTTAATCAAAGGGCCCGCCGCATCAATAGCCCAGAGTTCGTGTGGTCGGGAAATATTCCTTCTACAGAGAGGTGGATGGGTGTTGTAGTTGACGGTTTGCAGCGTTCGCAAAGGACACAAGATTTCAAAATTCGGCAAATATCTTCTCTCATCCTCGGCCAATAATAACGTTTTCTCAACAACAGATATAATCCCTTTCCCCGAGGGTGTATCAGGTCTTGTCGCTCATGCCACCTCGCACTAGCTGGACCCTTTCATTCTCCGGTACACTTATTCGATGTTCTTGTGTATGGTCCAGCTCGGCCACCTCTTCCCGGTGATACAAGTTCTCAGGAGTGTCTGTAATTGTTCCGTTGTCGCTAGAGTCGTTCCGGTCTTCGATCTCTTGTATTGCCACTGGGACGGGGTGGTCAGGTACATTCAACATTAGCACGCTTCGAGACAAGGCGTCCGGTATATGGTTCAGTCGGCCTTGTTGGTGTACTATCTCGAAATCGAAGCATTGTAGTCTTAAATTCCATCTGGCCACTCTTCCGGTTTGGTCGCGGAAGTTTCCCATCCATTTGAGCGATTGGGCGTCGCAGAACACCATAAAGTGGGTGCCGTCGATGTACGGGCGGAATATCTCGATGGAGTGGAGAACGGCTCTGGCGACTGTATTTGGTTTCTGCCTCGGTAAGGGATCTACTGCAATAAGCAATGATGTGTCGTCGTTCATCGTGGACCTGGGCTAACATTCCCCCGATTGCCCTCTTCGAAGCGTCCGTGTGGATTTCGAAAGGAAGATGGAAATCCGGCTGTGCAAGTATTGGGGATGATGTGAGTAGTCGCTTTATCGCCTCAAACGCCTTTTCGCATTCGGTTGTCCAGGCCCACGATATCCCTTTGTGGGTTAACCTGCGTAGGGGCCAGTTGGTATCGCTTAGGTTAGGGATAAACGATCGGTAATATTGCACCATGCCGATAAATCGCCGTACATGTTCGACATTAGCGGGCCGCGGATAGTTCAAGATGGGCTCTATATTCTTCGTGCTCGGACGGAGTCCGTCACCGTCGACTCGGTAACCAAGAAATTGGACGTCCGTGCGAAAGAACGACGATTTATCGAAGTTAACCTTTAGATTATATTGTAGTACTCGATCGAAGACCAGTCTGAGTGTTTTAAGGTGGGACGCAGAATCGGGAGTGGCTACAATTATGTCATCGACATAATGAAAGCACTCAGGCTCCACTGATGGGTCGAGGACTTGGTCCATGAGTGCCTGAAATGCTTGGGCCGCATTCTTGATCCCGAAGGGCATAATCTGATAGCAGTAGGTACCCATCACCGGGACCATGAACGCGTTCTTCTCCCGCGACTCTGGCGATAACTCAACTTGCCAGTGGGTGCTCGTCGAAGGTCTAATGTCGAGAATACTCTGGCACGGCTGAGCTTACGGAGGATGTATTCCGAAGGCAAGGGGTAGTAGCTCACGGCCTTCGTAATCTGGTTCAGTTTTCGGGCATCTAGAACAAAACGTGGTTCTTTTGTTTTGTCCTTCTGAACCAGAAAATAAGGCAGGGACCGTGTCGATTCGCAACGGCGTACCACCCCTTGGGCTTCCATGTCTTTAACTAAGGTACGGATGATGTCGAGTTTCGCAGGTGCATAGTAATATTGACGGACGCGTACAGGAGTATCACCTGTATCAATTACATGCTGGTAATTCGGGAATTTCCCGGTTATCTGTCCCTTCTGTATTTTGGTCTCATTTAGGAGTCGTCTTTCCAAGTCAGGGATATACGTTTCTTCTTGGGCGTGGTGACAATATTCGGCACAATGTTTACTAGGGACCGTCAGTTGAAGTTTCCACAAATGTAGCAAACCATCCCTATAATAGCATCACAAGACAAACCGGGGAAGATCCACGAACGCCAATATAAGGGATGACATTCTGTCTGATTAACACGGATAATCGGGCTATGCAATGTAATCTTCATCTTCTTTTCTCTTCCATCAGCCATTTTTATTTTCTTGGCTGCCAATTGTAATTCTTTGACACCCTCCTGTTCGGTAGCCACTTGATCGTTCACCAATGATATACTTGCGCCGGAATCAACTAGACATCTGACGGATCTTCCTCCTAGAGTAATTGGTATCATCCATAATCCTAAATCGGACGGATTCAACACGATTTCCGAATGCGTTATTCCTCTTTGATTAGATTCCACATTGTTGTTCTCTTCCTCCTTTGTTTGCTTCACCTTTTCCAATAATTTAAGTTGGGATTCTCGTTGTCTCGCGCCCGCTTTGTCGAGGGCGGCCAAATTCGTTGTACATGGTTCCTCAGTGATAACCCGCTTTCTATAGAATATCCGCGTCTTAAATGTCCTACGACCTTCATTTTTATTTTCCGCCGAAACCTTGTAAACCCTGGACGTTCCCTCGGAGGAACGATTTTTTTTCCCTGTGGCAGCCCTGGTTCCTTTACCTCGTTTTCATATTGGTTTTGAGTCCGGTAATACAATTCTTCTAATTCTCGTAAATTTTTAAACTGTGTATGTCGTATTTTCGTTTTTATTTCTGGTCGAATGTTATCAAAGATTAGGTCCAATAATTCGTCTTCATGAAAGGATACACCAATTAAGCATTGCATCGTCCCACGTCAAACACGAACGTGTAAAAATTCTCATCGCATTTTTGGTGTCGGTTCGTCAATTTCTTTTTCTCATCAAAATCTGTCATACCCCGTCCGAACTGTTGCTTCAGCCATCGTTTACATGCCATCCAGTTGGGCATGTCTCGGAGGACGGTGGCAACCCATGCTCCCACCTCATCTGGCATCAACACAGGTATGACTATTTTCAACGATTCCTCTTCTACGTGGTTATTTTATCTGGTACAGAGGGTAGATTATCGCAATCGATAATCTGCGGCACCTACTCCTACGAGGGAGTTTTGCGCCATCCCATTAAATAACGACTGCTACGAGATGACAGTAGCAGTCGGGACCGACGGCTTAACGTGCCCTCCGAAGCACGGGGGGTTTCATGATGGAAGAGCTGCTGGGGATAAACGAACCAGAGGCTGTCACCAACTGCTGGAACCAGCTATGGTCAATCGGCAAATGGGTCAGACCAAAGTCCCCCAACAGCCGCGCCCCAAATAGCTGTCCCGCCAGCAGTGGCCCTCAAGCCCAGGCCGTCACCTAACCAGCAGCTGGCCGCTCCTGAAGTTGCTGAACTCCATCGATTGGCAAGCCAACCGACGAGACAACCAGGCCACGGCCACCCCCTTCTACGTGGTTGACTACGGCCTTTGCTTCGAGATCTAATAAGTATATGTCAATATCATTCTTCGGTTCGTAGGGCGTCATGTTCAGTATCTCTTTCAATTGGCTTGGAATTTTAGGATGTGGCTGCATGATTCTCATCAATACTTCTGTTTGCAGCTGCAGTGTTCGCGTCACGTCTTGTACCAAGTGATGTCCTACGCCGAGTGAAAAATTCACCATTCCTACATTAAGGAACTCTTCGATGTCGCATGTCTTCCAGAGTTTTATCTCCGGGGTGCCTTGACGAATTCGTTGGATACGTTCAATTTCTCTCCGCAGTCACATTAAGCGGCGGGCGTGCTCGGTATCCATCTCCAAATCTAGTCCCCCTGAAAAAATCCTCGTCGTCCTCGGCCGGGGTCGAACCCGCGTCCTCGGGCATCGGTGGCGATCACACAACCACTGAGCCACCGAGGCCGATATCTTAAAATTGTATACGTATAGTAGTTTACTAAAAAACTTAGCTAATATACGCGAAAAACTGGTATAAGACTTAGGTCTCCACAGGGCCCTTTAGCCGAAATCACAAATAAGCTCTAACATTTGAATAATAAAAAGGCCTAAGAACTTGAAGTTTTATATTTTTACAGTGCGTTACTTAAAAATTATAGACTATATGCAGGGACACTGGTATAGGCCTCGGGGCGCCTGGCGGCCTCAGATACAATTGAAGCTGTAAAATTTGAACGGAAAGGCCTACGGTCCTGAAATTTTGTTTAATCTTAGTGTGGTATTTAATCTTAAAATTTAGTAAGTCTATATTAAAAATTATATAAGTCTCTTGGCAGGGGTCTTGCGGCCTCAATCTTAAATCAAGCTATAAATTTAAAACCAGAAGTCCAGAAACTTGAAATGTTTTATATTTATAATGCGTTCCTTAAAATTTTAGCCATTACACACTAAAATTGATATAGTCCTCTGAGGCCTCGGCAGTGGTCGCGAGGCTCCAAATACAAATCAAGCTATAACTTTTGTATAACTATGGAACCTGAAATTTTGTATTTGTGCCAATTGAAACAAACTACTCAAGTGTCATCATTGTTTTTCGTACGGTTATTTTTCCAACGATATGAAATGACTAGATCGCTTTTGTGGCCGCCATCTTTGGGGTAATTTGAAGGCGGCGAAAAGTGGAACTAATCTCTATTGTTAGTGTAGGCGCCATTACGGTGGTTGGCAGAATAACATCGCCAACAAAGCGCCATTACTATATATCCGCTTTGTCGCCAGCTGAGAAAGCACCCCCCATCCACCAACATCGCGCTTGTAGTCTGAAATTTCTTAAGCGACCTCTCCCAAATTTAGATGCTTCTTAATAATTTCATAAAACCTCTAAACAATCATTCTGGTATCACTGAAACGACGGTAACATGGTTGAATATCGGCATCTTTTATGTATCAACAACCACGATATAAAAGATGGCCAGGATTTTTACATGAGAAAAAACATTTTAAGACGCAGAAAGATAAAAACACACCTGTGAATGGCCAGTGGTGAACCTTTAATATATTTCTTACTACAATTTAAAGCTGGACAAGAAATCGGCATTGAGTTTTACTGCGTTTGTCTACGCAAACTTCAAACGTAAGCATACGATGAAGGCCAGTTTTTGCAAACCAAAGCAATGGCCGACAGGCTTTCAAATGGGGACGCGTTAGTGGCGCTGAAAGCCCATAAGAAAAAAAATCATGGAGTTAGGCCGATGACCGTGGAGGCCGCGGAAGAAGAGAAGTATGTCTCATAAGAGACCAAGGATTCGGCCTAGAACTATGTGGCTAGATTACATTGAACTTCTGGGTTCGATTCGCTTGGTTATTATTACCATTGAGGACATGCACCTGATGGCGGAAAATCTCGAGCGCTACCCCGCGATCTTAACGAAAAAGCAGGTTTGAAAACTAAGTAAGTAAACATTTTTATTTTTTATTGGCAGTCCAGTCAATTATCACAGTCCTAACACAGGCGAAATTTTATAATTAAAATCGAATATACAGGTTCGCCTGTTGTGGCACCCTCGTATGACGGGCTTTAATACTGGTTTTATTATATTTTATAAGCAAGTTTCGATTATGGTTTCAATTTCGATTTCCTGTCAATCATCTTTCAGTTACGTTTTTCCCAATGATGTGAATAAAAGAACATCATTGGTTTTTTCCATTTCAGTTACGTATTTTTGATTTATGCTTGAGGAAAGTGATTCCTGATCCCTTTTTTAATTATTTCTTGGGCCCAAAATCGTCAAACGAAAGAGTCAGGCAGCTAACTCTTCAACGGCTCACTCCTGCCCAGAACTGTAATTGCTTCACTTTGATGGCGATCATATACGTCATTGATAATTCTATAGAGGTTTTTTCATTGACGTCATCAAACGTCAGCTATCCGCCATATTGGTCCACCACCCGTGCAGTCTTATGTAGCTAAGCACTGCAGCATTGAAATAAAATATTCCCAAACCTTTTGAAAATTACATTTTATTTCTAATGAAAGACTTACAGTCTTATCTAATAAGTTTAGATGACATATCAAAGAAAAGATACGCAAAAAAATTGACGGTATTAATCCGTACGACTTCGCGATTGAGCGGAAAAGGTGGCCAGATGTAACCTACCTTGTCAGGCAGATATAGCAAATTATTTAATTTACACTCCAAGCCCATTTACGATGGAAGATAAATTCCCCGCCCCTTCCCTCCCCCAAACATGATCTACAACTCCATCAACCCCCTCAATAACACTAACACAAACGAGGCTACCCAATGGACCACCCCTTTCAACAATACTGAACTGAATGCTATCCTCAACAACCTCAAACCCACATCCCCCGGCCCCGACAACATCACAAACACCACCCTCAAGAAACCTACCTCACAACCTCAAACCCACCCTCTTCAGATCACTGAACATGAGCTGGCAGTCAGGAGAAATCCCTGACTCGTGGAAAGAATCCATCATCCCCATCCTCAAACCATCGTCCCCCCCCAACAACCTCACCTCATACAGACCCATCGCCCTAACGTCCAACATCATCAAACTCCTTGAGCGCGCAATCAACAACCGTCTCACAGCATACATTGAAGCCAACAACATCCTTAATAACAACATGATTGGTTTCCGTCACTCCAGATCTTATACGTTAGCCCCCCTTCAACTCATCGACTGCATTCACCACGCCAGAGAAAACAACAATTACCTCACGGCCGTCTTCCTCGACCTCAACAAGGCATACGATTCCGTCGAACACCACACCCTCCTCAACAAACTGCACAATCTCCAAATCCCACATAACTTCACCAACTGGATAAGGTCATTCCTTAACAACCGTAAACTGAAAATTGGATCCATGTTCCCCCCCTACCACGTCACCATCACAAGAGGCCTCCCCCAAGGTAGCGTCCTCAGCATCACCCTGTTTAACATCTACATGAACGATACCTTCAAGTGCCTCCAGCCCGATGTAAAGATGATCACCTATGCGGACGACATCTTCATATGGTGCTCAGGCCCCAACCTACCGCAACTTCGGGAGAAACTACAAACAACAATGGATGCCCTGTCCGACTGGAGCGAGGAAAACGGAGTCCAGTTCGCCCCCCACAAATCCGCCATCCTAACTTTCTACAAGACTAGAACCAAGGTCAACACCACCATCTACCTCAACGGAGAAAGAATCCCAGCCAGAACATCCCACAAATACCTTGGCATTCCATTCAACACCAACCTCAACTGGTCCGAACTGATACAAAAACTAGGAAACAAAATCCAAAAGCACATGGGGACACTCCGTAGACTGGGCACCTTCTCATGGGCCCCACCCCCCCAACAATTACACCGCACCATCTTCTCGGCCCTCATGAGAGGAACCCTGGACCCCTACGCCCCTTTCCTCCTTCTTTGCCCGGACTCCTCCACCCGTCCTTTGGAAACCCTGGAACATAAATTTATCAGATGGACCGCCGCGGCCATTACCTCCACCCCCATCGACGCCCTATATCTACACATCAACAACTTCCCTCTCAGATACAGATGGCACAAAACTTTCATCAACTTCATTATGAATATCATACAACTACGTAACCACCACTCACAAAACCTCACCAACACAGATATGATCCACAAGATTTTCCACTCCAACAAAATCAAGGACCTTAGCATCCATTTCCTCAATAGCTACCAGTGTGCTACCCTACGCCTCACACCCATCACAACCATAAAGGACCCCATCATCTTCAATATGGACTATCAAGAAATGTTCGACATCCCGGAATGGACAAAAAACACAATGCCAAACAACATTGGAGCCTGGTACCATGAAAAAAATCACCAACCAATACAATCAGTTCACCCCGTGGTACACTGATGCCTCGGTTGACCCCTCAAACGGGTGCACCGGCATCGGCATCCACACTTCTTCCAAAAACTTTTATTACAAAATACCCCACAGTGACAGCTCCTTCACGGCAGAGGCCTGGGCGATCCTCATCGCCCTAGGCAAAATCAAACAATTCCATTCCACCGCCATCCAACAAACAAATCCTGCTGATCACAGACTCAAAATCTGTGATCACAGCCGTACGCAAAAGACTCCTCAACAACAACTGGAGATCCACCTCTCAGATTGGGAGCATCTCAGCCAGCGTTCTCCACCTTATCCAAAACAACTTCACCATCAAATTCCTGTGGTGCCCCGGTCACCAAAACATCAGAGGAAACACCGTAGCAGACTCCCTAGCGAACTTCGGCCGCTCCTTCCCCTACGTGACCACCCTCGACCTCCCGACAGCCCCCCGCAGCCTCAAATCCACCATCGAAAAAAAGACTTGGGAAATATGGAAATCCCAGTGGCAAACCAACCCCGCTGGGACGAGAGTGAAACAGTTCCTCTACCGTAAACCCAGGCCCCCCTCTAAAACTCCTTTCCTATCTAAAAAAGATTCCAGCATCCTCCTCAGACTCAGAACCGGCCATTTCCCCAACAAATCCTTTTTACATAGACTCAACCTTGCCCGAGACCCGTACTGCACCTACGGAGCCGTGGAAGACATCGACCACATCCGTTTTACCTGCCCCAACTACGAAATCCAACGAAGCATCTCCAAATTCTACTTCTTATTCAACCACATCCCCTTTAACCTTCAAACAATCCTCCTCCTAGACGACGCCCCTAAACAGCGCATGCGCACCACCATAACCCTGATCAGAGACTTCCTCCATAAGACCGATCTACATAACCGCATCCTACCCCCCTAAAAAAGTTTACCTCCGAATTATAAGACAACAACCATAACAGTTGACCTTGTCTAATTTCACCTCCACCCCTTCTCTCCTTTCTCCATTTCTTTCCCCCCATAGGTTACCTCCCAGGAACTGACGGGAGAAAAGACATCATCGAAGAAGAAGAAGAAGATGGAAGATAAGAAAAATACAAAAGTCTGCAAGCATACAACCAATTTTTATCAGGTTGGGGCTAGCGCTGTAAGAATTAAGAAAATATCTCTTTAAACCTGAGCATCATTATAGAGTCAAATTGTTTTGCATTTTGTTCGAATTAATTATTTGCATTAAATACATGGTCTTT
Source organism: Rhysida immarginata (assembly GCA_023313115.1). Classification (NCBI taxonomy): domain Eukaryota; kingdom Metazoa; phylum Arthropoda; class Chilopoda; order Scolopendromorpha; family Scolopendridae; genus Rhysida; species Rhysida immarginata. The sequence continues at coordinate 8,535 of JAHWFO010078448.1, read as the reverse complement.
TAACCAGTAGATATAGTTACAAAAATTTCATCTTAAAATACAGTTAAATGTAATTTTTAATGTAAATATTTAAAGTTTAAAAATAAAAATTTTAATCTAGGATTACCATCAGTGAAATGTTTGGAAATTTGAAAAATTTGTTTAGTTATAATAACTGTATTTCAAAGCTGCTCACTCGCCCCCCTGAATCGATTTTTGAAATTTTTTATTTATTGTAATTAAACATTTATTTTTTACAGGTAATGCTTTCTCAGGCTCTTCGTGAAAGGCCTTTACAAGTTTGGATCGTGCCAAATAAATTTATTCGATTTTTTTGAAACAAGTATATAATAATTATTATATAATGATGCCATCTAGTTTTAATGGCTCTATTGTTAGACTTTTAAATATATTTTTAAATTAGTAAAATTAATTGTAATCTGGATGCTCATATAAATCATTTTCAACTGTAGCTTATTTGGACTTCATTATAAAAATTTGCAAGATACAGTTTTGCAAGTAAATCCATATTATTGACATAACTTATGAATAAAAATGCTATCGAAAATTACAAAAAAGAGAAAAATTTCATTAAATTTACTGATCTGAAAACTGTCCAAAATTGTATAAATTCATATATACTTTAGCTTGTTGGGTATAAAATGAAACACTTAAAATTCCCCCTGCATGACAAGTCCACAACGTAATAAATAAAGCGGCAAAAATGATGAACATTTCACGTCCTTTTTACAATTTTCACCACCAGGGTATCATTTCCTGGGCCGCAATTGAATTGCATTCGCTCTACGGGAGTGTCAAGTCCATTGCTAATCGTCCTAGGTAAAATCAGCGACGATGAACTTTACTATCTCGTAGGCCGTGACTTTGTCACAAAAGTATGGAGAGCGATATGTGTTAAAAATCTAACAATGACTATTTCCCGATTATACAATCGGGTGGGTTCGCTTCTAGTTTATAATAATAATGAATATATTAGCTGTTGAATAAATTATAATATGTAATTATAAATCTATTACTCATAGAATAAAATAATAAAAAGTCAAAGATGTTATCTGGCGCTCAAAACTATGATAGAGCCATGGTTATTAGATGAAGATGAATGGTTTTTAGGCCAAAACTTCATCTAATAACCATGATAGAGCTATGAAAGGTTATCAAAGATGTTATCTGAAGCTCAAAAGCCCCATTATCCACGCGGCGGCTCTGAATAATTTGCACAGAGATTCCTTCAGAAACAGATGAACCTCCTTCATTTATTCCTCATTACACGAAATAAATTGCAATAGAGTTCAAAATGTACATAGCAAAGCAATCAGATCTAACTCGAATTAACAGGAGAAGAAATAAACAGAGAAGAGATGCTTGAGGGGAGAGGGACATTTACGCGCAGTGAGCGATATACAGTAAATTATTCGATTTGATAGTTGGACCTTGGACCATCTTATTAGTCCAAGTTGGATAGTTAATCTGTATATACATGGCAGTACAAGCTGTCATTTCCTTATAGGCTACTCTATCATTTGATTTGTATTGAACGGAAGGCGTACAAGATTGTATGGAAAACGAGGCAAAATAACACGATTCCTACACTCAAACCATTTTAAGTAAAAGGAAACAAGAGAGAACGTTTACAAATATTGAATATTCAATATATCACTTGGATTACTTACTATTTCCTTCTTCCTTACTCTTTAGTACTACGTTTAATCGCTTCAGGTCTCACGCATGCCCCCCCCTTCTATTTTTATGTTCGAATGTGGCTACACGCCCACTTTTGTTGTCTCACAAAAATAAATGTGGCCCCACGGACGATTGTAACAGCGAATATACATTCAAAACACACTTTCAGCCCGTTCACTATCGTTGACCAAAGTCGTGAATTCCTTATATTTCAGCGCACATTTCATTGAATGCTGGTCACGAAACCCGTATCTCTGTCCCTTCCGCCTTTTCCATGCTAAGCCAACTCCCGCAGCCCGCTTGTGATTGGCGCACACAATCGGGTACATTGAAAACGGGAAACGAAATTTGTCTTTCAGGAGAAACATGAAATCTATGCTGCCTGTTAGCGTATTTTTTTTATTTTCTTTTTTTTTAATTTAGATTTTTGAATTTAAATATGTTTTAATAATGTTTTATTAAAATTATAATTTTTAAAATATCTAATTTTTAAATTTAAATTAAATATATTTAATAATTATTTATTAAAATTACAATTTTTAAACTAGTCTGTGCTAATAATAAACACTACAGGAGTTGATCAGAAAATTTTACGGATTTTATTTTAAGTACAATTATGTTGTTGATTTTTTATGCAAAGTTCCTTTTTTATGCTATAATCGTTTTTTATAATCATTTATAAGATATAAACAGTCCTGGACAAAATTATAGGACCAGTCAAGAGATTCAAAATCTATTTATTTGATTCACAATCCTGTGTACAGTATAATTTGTAATGGATAATAAAACATATTTCTAAGAAAAAAAAAACAAGTTAAAAAAAAATATAACTAACATCATCTTTTTTTTCATTTGTGAGCTGCAAAACGTAATGGACAAAACTATAGGACCACCTTCAAAATAATGGATTATTCTGAATTTTTTTCTGCCAAGAATTCAGTTATTTTCATTACTTTAGTAAACAGCAAAATTTTGTTCCATTGTGGGAACCACCACACTTTATAAATTATTTTTCCGACTTAACATAATTAATGTTTGAACAATGGAATAAAGCCAAAAACTGTGGACACAACTATAGAAAGAAAAATAACTCCAAAACCACTATTCCACATAATAAATTTTAATGACCCAGATGTACATTTCGGAAACGAAGTTTCCTTCATCAGTGAGTCAAGGAAACTTTTTCTTTCTAATGTTTGAACCTCAGAAGAACAATGACTACCAATCGTTTTTCAACGTTTTGTGTAATCCTGCTACGAGAATTTACACATTATTGGGACTTAAAAATACAATACAGTTTTCTAAGAAATTATTCAATAGTATAAATTTTAATAGAAGACACTTTGAAATTAGAATCATGTAGAAAGCCTTGAGTTTGAATGTCGTTAACACAGGGAATCGGCATTAATTACAAGATCGAACTATGTGGAAGAAGAGCCGTATGGTGTAGAGTTGATACAATATCTTCTCTTGCTTAGGAATTGAAGCGTACCTGTTGAAAAATAAGCCGAATTGGAAGAGTTTAGAGCACTTCTAACCAATGAGAAACGATTGAATCACAAAATTTTGAAAAGAAGTATGTTCAATTAGAAGTGAGGAACGAAGTAGATGGACGTAGATGCTGGTATGAAGCAGATGATCGTAGAGATTTGCAAGAGCCAAATGAACGGAGGAGAAGATTTTCTATATGCAGCGAGCCAAATTCAAAGCTGAGGCACGGAAAAGAGTTAACCAGAACCTGCCTAAAGAAATGATGAATTAATGAAGTTATTTTAGTAGAGGTGGAGGCAATCACTTTTGCCCTAGATTATTCTGAGTCCATGTATATGTTCAGTTTCACATGAATATTAAATAAAATGTTATTATTAATCATTTTTGTGTGAAGAGTTTGGCTGTAGCTCGAAAAGAAGAACCACCTAAGCGACGCCTACGCCATTGACGCCGAAGACGACCAGTCACTTTTCCTTCGACGGAACGGTAATCTCCTGTTTCCACTCAATTTCCAAAAACTTGAACCAGCAATCCATTATATTTAATGAATTAATACGAGGGTTGGGGCAAAAGTCATGGCAACTATTTTTTTTCTTGAAGATACCAGTCCGGTTGGAAAATGTGACATATACAGACGAAAGGACAAGGTGTTAACTACGATGAATAGCACTGAAATATCGTAACACTAAGAATGGCCTTCACGGTGCAAAAGAATGGCAACACAGTACACATAAAGTTGACATGACAAACCTGGGCCTAAAGACTCTCAAAGTAGTCCCCTGCACGTCCATGAGCTGCCCGATGACGGCACGTGCCACGTCGGTCCGCACACTGACCGGTCGTCCCGAACGTTGCTCATCACTGGTTGACACACGTCCTTGCTGAAACTTTCCTACCCACCGTGCTACTGTATGGTATGGTAGGGCATTATCCCCAAGGGCTTCCACTAATTCACTGTGACATTCCATCACATTTCTCCCTCGGAGAACGGCTATTTTGATGTAAGCGCGCTGCTCAACACGGGTTACTTCCATCTCGCAAGACACTCACCAACTGACTGATTTCACAGCCCTCGCTGCGCTACTACCAGCTATCACAGAGCCATCTGTTGTTCTGCATACACACTATGCCTGCAGAACTTCCACACGACACATATACGTTTGTGATCCGTTCACATATCTACAAGAAAAAAAATAGTTGCCATGACTTATGCCCCAACCCTCGTATTTAAAGTTAACACATACACTATATGATCGTATAGTTAAGATTTATAGTAAATTTTATTTAGATGTTTAACTGTTTCTCCTCTAGTCGAATTCATTTAACAAGGGAATTTATATTAATAAATGGGAACGAGTAAACATTCTAATTATCTGGAGATCGTTAAATTTATTAAAATATGGATAATCTACGCTCCCTTCCAGTTACTCTCTAAGCACGGCCCTGCGGATCCGTAAGCAGACCACGACTGAAATTCATTACTTTTATAGGAACAGAAGGACGTGTTGGGTTGGCCGGGTAGTGATGTAAGCTCCTCATTACTCATTACGTACTTTGGTTAAAACCCCGGACCCCACACCATACACCCCCGGACCCCACACCACAACAAAATCATCATGGGACATGGTAGAAAATTAAGCAGTGAACAACATGCTCAAATTACAGCTTACAAAAACTGTGAAAAGAGTGAAAAAGAAATTGCTGGAATCATTAGAAAGTCCAAAACTGTACACAATATTTTTAACTGACCCACGTGGCTATGGAAAAAAATCCTCATCCAGGAAGACGTCCAAAGATGTCAAAAAGAGACGAACGTGCTATCCTGGGAACGGCTTCAACCAGCACAGGAGCAACATCCTCTAACATCATGTCATCTCTGAACCTTCCTGTATCAGACAGAACAACTCGTCGTGTACTCCAAGCATCCACAACCACACTTACAGAAATATAAATCCAAGCCAAAATTAACTTCAAGCCACATGCGTGCAAGACCGGCCTTTGTGAAACAGTATATTGGGAATTCACAAATGTGGAATCATACTATCTTTAATGATGAAAAAAATGTTAATATGGAAGGGCCTGATAGCATAAGATTCTACTGGCATGATCTCAGGCAGTCAGAACAGTTTCTTTCAAGACGAGTGCAAGGCGGAGGTTCCGTTATGATGTGGGCTGCTTTTTCTGCCAACAGCAAATCAAGTTTGTGTTTTGTGAAACCGAAGTCAAATGTAGACAATTATCAAGATGTTTTAGGAAATTATTTGTGGCCATTTAGAGACGAACTGAGCGATCCGGACTTGATAACGCGCCCATACACCGTGCAGTAATCACTCAACAGTGGCTTCGTGATCAAGAAATTCGTGTTTTGGACTGGCCAGCGTGCGGTCCTGAATCTCAATCCCATTGAAAACTTGTGGAGTGATGTGGTGCGAAGCGTTTATTCCGGTGGAAAGCTGTTTCACACCATAAAACATTTGAAAAGCGCCATTACAAAAGCATGGGCCGAGCAAATGAAAAGCAAACAAAGTTTTAGTTTACGTTAAAATTGTTGTCAATAAATAATTACAACAAAACGGGTAAAACATTTTGTTGTCAATAACACTGGTCCTATAATTTTGACCACTGTGTTTTGTAGCTCACAAATGAATAAAGATGATGCTAGTTTTATTTTTTTTTAACTTGTTTTTTTTTTCTTAGAAATATGTTGTATTGTCTGTTCATTACAAATTATACTGTACACAGGATTGTGAATCAAATAAATTCATTTTGCATCTCTTGACTGGTCCTATAATTTTGTTCAGGACTGTATATTAATTTTTCGTTACAAAATGTATTTTTGAACAAATTTTAATCAAAATAATATCCGAAATCGATTTTCAGTGCAGTATGTTATTGATTTTTTATGCAATGATCCTTTTTAGCACATTTTTGTAGAAAAGTGCTTATGCGATCGGTTTGTCCAGCTGTCCGTCTGTAGACACATTTCCAACAATGCATTGCGTTGCAATAGATAGAGTCTATCAAGGTGGTGAAACTCGTAGCTTTTTGTGAGTTTTAAGATGGCGACCGAATCGGTATGCGTCGCTGGCGTTTATAGTAAAATCAGGGCTGGTTTTATCATTAGGCGACGGTCCAGAGGCCCCAAACAACGAGGGCTTTTTCTCCATATTCTTTTGCAATTTTAATTTTGTTTGTTAAATAAAAAAGTCAATAAATACTTAAAATTTTTGAAAAATGATTTAACACGGAAAACTAGTTTTTTTGTGCTTTTCTGTGTATCTTTCTTTAATTAAGAAAGAAATATTTCAATTTCATTTAAAATAACTAATCATATTGTCGGAATTATTATGCCGTTTCTGTGCTTGATTTGTCTGCAAAACTGGAATTTATACCGGCTAGCGATTGCAGCGCCGCTGGTGGCCAAGACTCGGGCCGCTACTGTACAGATTCTCCCTCTGGTATCTCTATCTCTATGGAGTCTATTGCATAGAGAAAGTGCGTGTACTGAATTACTGGAAAATGCGTACGTGACACACTCACACTCAGCCATTTATCATCACATGACATGTGCTGACGAGCCCACTGCGATCTCTTCTTTTGATGAAGTTTTGTGAGTGGCAGTTTATGTCTCATTTTCTTGTGAATAAGGTAACCAGCTTCTTTAAGACGTCTGTGAACTGTATTCTTTGATATATGCAAATGTGAACTAACAGTGATGTCACGTATGGACATTTTCTGGGAGGAAGCCATTCTCAGTATCCGTCTATCATCACGAGAGCTTCCTGAACGATGTTTTGGTTGGCGTGGCTCTCTACGAACTAGAACTCGGTAAATAATACTTTTAGAGCGGTTTAACGCATTGGAAATGTTATGAACAGATTCACCCTACGATTTTAAGCTGAATATTCTGGCAACCTCATCAGCTGTTAGCTGGGAAGCTTTAGGCATTTTGTTGATGAGTAAAATGTCGCTCTTGAGCCATATTTATACAACCCAAACCTTGCATTATGACTAAAATTTTACATATTGCATAAAATTATGTTGTTCTCTAAACTTTTGGGACATAGCGTTTTCAATGGTTTATCATAAACATTTTCACTGCGTCATGTTTGCGTATTATCAAGTTGCACATGCTTTCATTCAAAACCCAAAAACTTTCCATGACCTCATTGACGTCATAGTGACGTAATAAGCAAAGCATTGATGTCTATAAACTTTTGGGACGGACTGTAGCATATGCCAAAGAAAATATTTATAATGCCCGTAGAAAACTTTATGCAGCATTACCGAAATCGCAAATAGAAGTACATTCTACAATTAATTCAATAGATATTGTAACAAATCGTATGGAAAACTTTGTGATAAAAATGACACCGAGAAGAAAATAATTATATTTACTTCTTTAACTAATTTATCATTTCTTTGTAGTGGTGAAACGATATACATGCACGGGGCATTTCAGTTATGTAGTCAATTTCCGTATCAGTTATTTACATTCATAGACTTAAAAATAATTTTTACGTTCCTCTGATATTCTGCTTATTGCCGAACAACTGAGGCCTACGAAAGTGTCCTAAAGTTAATTTGTCAGAAGTGTGCTGCCAACGATTTACATTTTAATCCTTGTAATGTCGTTGATGATTTTGAAAGTGTTATTCATTCTGCTGTTAAAAACACTTGGAATTTCGTATGTTTAGTAGGCTGCCGATTTCATCTAGCTCAAGCGTGGTGGAGAAAAATACAGAATCGGGGTTTTGCATCTGATTACAAAGGGCGACATAGTGATATTAATATTTGGTTGAGAACTGTATTCGGATGCATGTATTTAGATCCTGCAGAGGTCGGAGGCTTTTTTGCTAATGAATTAGCTGAACGCTAGCTAAACGACGAACGTGTATAATTGTTTGCAGATTATTTAGTAGACAATTATATTTCCGATGAAGCAAAATTCCTACCACATATTAGGGCTGCAATGACTGCATCAACATCACACGCGACTAATGGGTGTGAGTCTTTCAACAGCCTTTTCAATTCTAGTTTCTTCAGCAGCCACCCATCTATTTTTATAGTCATGCAAAAGTTATTAGATGTACAAACTGAAATTTATATAAAGATTCAAAGTTTATTATCTTGCAAGAATAAACAAAACGTATAAACCTCAAAAAAACAAAGAATATTTAGATAAATGAATAGCACAATACCAATCGCAAGAAATTTCTTCAATATGGAAAATGTGCAGCACATATGCATGAAAATTTGTTTTTATAAGAATTGGAAAATAAATGAAGCAAGTAAAAAAACTATTTTGATATTGTACGAGGCTCGTCCAGAAAGTAAGTTCCGTTCGGTAATAAAAACAAAACT
>JAHWFO010078446.1:11706-33745 GCA_023313115.1 Rhysida immarginata | reverse complement strand
ATCTTTGTCCCCATTCTCACCTATGGTCATGAGGCTTGGGTAATGACCGAAAGAGTGCGATCGCGGGTACAAGCGGCCGAAATGAGATTTCTGAGAGGTGTTGCAGGTGTTACCCTACTAGATAGAGTGTACAGCAATACAATAAGGGAATCTTTAGGTGTTGAGCCGCTACTTCTCCGCATTGAGAGGTCTCAGTTGCGCTGGTATGGCCACGTGATTCGGATGCCGCAAACTAGTCTTCCTAGGCAGTTGTTATTTTCCAAGCCGGTGGGTAAGAGACCAAGGGGTCGGCCTAGAACCAGGTGGCTAGACTACCTGGAGAATCTGGGTTCGAGTCGCTTGGATATTACCAGGGAGGACATGCGCCTGATGGCGGAAGATTGCGATCGCTGGAGATCCTCCATAGGGCTGCTGCCCCCGCGACCCTAACGGATAAGCGGGTTTGAAAAGTAAGTAAGTAAGTAAGTATCCACATGTGAATGATTTGCTGCAGCTAGGCTGCTTTCATCAGCTTGTATTATATAGAGCGGATATTTGAAATGAAGATAATCAAACCGTAATTACAAAAAATTACGGGGCTGTGTTGGGACACGGCTGCTAGGTAAAACGTAGAATACGTCTTGAGGCCACATGGCGAATAAGAAAAAATTTTGTGCAACACACTTTAAAAAATTTAATTTCTGATATAAAATGTTCAAACAAAAAATGTACTTGCAATTCATCATAAAGTGTTAACCAAACCTTTATGGCATTCCCAACTTACAAACCAATGGTCAATGATAAGAGGAGTATGTTATAAATGGCAACAGACAAGAACCAATATTTCGCGCAAACATCAAATTCGATGGGTTTGAAATCTAAATTAAAATGTTTCTTCATAAAGCTAAGAGCGTATACATTTAATGTAGCATATACATTGATAATATATTTATGCTGTCATAATTTAACTGTCATAATTGCAATATTAATATCCACCTCCATATTGTCACTGACTGGTCTAGTTGTTGGTGAATATTTTATTATCGCACTGAACAACAACATTTCCATATCAGATATCGACACTTTAGGATGAATATACACCGAGTGGCCAGATTATTATGACCACCCTATCAGTACTTCTTTCGGCCACCTTCTGCCTTCAACACTGCGGCGATTAGAATTTACTCCACGAGATGTTGAAAGGCGATGCGAGGAATCTGACACCATGAATGGTGTTGTCTTGTGCTTTCTGGCCACAATCTGCTTCAAACCCCTTCAGTCTCTATCAGTGAGCTTCGACTTTCGGGCAATGTTGTGCTTGGCAGATGATGTCTTTACTTGCTTCTTATAGGCTGTCATAACAGTCTTTGCCTGATGAATAATACTTTCCTGATGTGTGAAATTTGTTGTTTTGGAACAACCTGTCCGATGGCTTTTTCAACTTTCTCCCACAAATGCTCAATTGGATTGAGGTTTGGTCATTAAGCCAGGTTCGTCTTCGTCCGTGGCGATCGCAACAATCTCGCTTTACTATCATTTTTAATTGGCCAATCAACATAGGGGTTAAAGGCTGGTTCCCATAGCTCCGATTTTAAGTGCGATCCTGCGATAATCGCACCTGACTGAGTCGAGCCTATGGAAACCGATTTTCTTATCCTCCGATTTTTAGCTCCGATTCGAATGCCCGACTGAAGTCGCGACTACAAATCGTCAGTCGCAGTAGTTTGAACCGTACAAACTTTTCTAGGTCCAATCCTACGATTTCGGTCACGTGGATCACTGTATTGGATCGATCTATTTGGAACTGTGAAGAGAACCCATCTGTGAATGCTTATGGAAATGTGATTTTCGTAACTCGCAAAATGTTAATAATCAATGGATGTTGAAGAAGTCATATCTTTATATATAAAAATTCAGGTTCAGTGTTTGTCCGTAAATGTTCTAAAAACTTTTGAACCACTTATCCGATTGAGCTCATATTCGCAACATATGTTCGTTAGGTCCAGAGTAAGGTTTACATGTCCCCAAAGTGAGGGGGAAGGGGTAAAAATGTTTGTTTATCTTGGTTTATGTTTGTTTGTTTACTCAAGAGATGGCGCCAGGGTTTGTTTATCTTTTTTTTTATATAGACCTTTCCCTTGAAACCGAAACTGAAGTAACTATGCAGAAGCAGGGCAGCAAAAAAGCTTCCGTCTTCCTCCGGATATTTAGCAGTGTTTGCACATTTCAAGGCAGGAAACGGAAGTTTTTTGCTGCCCTGCTTCTGTGCAGTTACTCCAGTTTCGGTTTCAAGGGAAAGGTCTATATAAAAATTCAGAGTGCGTCTGTAAATGTTTTAAAACTTATGAACCACTTATCCTTTTGAGCTCATATTTGCACCAGATATTCTTTAGGTTCAGGGTAAGGTTTACATGTGCTGAGTGCCAGGTTGGCTCAAAGGGGAAAGGGTAAAAATAATATTTTGCTTGATCTGTCAGTCTGACATGAGCCTACAATATACGCGGACCAACAATGTATGTCATGTCCTACAATGCAAGGCAAAGTTTCTGCAACAATAGTTCATAAAAAACTTTGTTCTTTGGCTGTGGCATTGTCTTTAGATAGTATACTCTGTCTCTCTATATGAAAAAAAGCTGCAAGGCAGTGTGGGAAAGCACGTCACTACTTTTTCACCTCCGCCCCGTAAAGTAGTCTCCGATTGCGCACGCATAGTGCTCAAAAACATGAAGGACTGTTTCAGTTTCATTTTAGCCTCTATAGTTTCAGTTTCTTTTTTATTGGCTGCGCGTTGATCTGAATGAGATGACTCTTGGTAAGGTGACTTTCCCATACTGCCTTGCAGCTTTTTTCATATAGTGGGACAGAGTATAGAGGGTCATCCAAATCCACTAAAAAATGAAACTGAAGTTTCTAGCTCCCGATAGGGCAGGAACTCCTTTGAAAATTGGCGCTGCATGTATAATCGGACTAAAAACGTATGCAGCGCCGCCCTATCGTGAGCTAGAAATTTTAGAATAAATCTTTGTATGGTCTGTGAGGGTTTTAATGGTACGCCTACCTCAGCTGTTCGAATTAATAATCAAAAATAGGAAAGAAAATTCCGCAGCCCGGATTCGAACCAGGAACCTTTGGCTCGGACCGCCAACGCGCTAGAAATTTTAGTTTCATTTTCCGTTTCAGTGCAGCTGGAATTATAGACTTAATACTAACAAAATTAGTGTATTCTACAACATTTTAAATAAATAATTGATAAACCAACTATTGAATGCATTACGTGTCTCACTATAAATTTTGGGCATCAACTAAATAAATAAAATAAATATACAAGTTAGAAAATCCAGATCACGCTAGGTGCCTCATAGATCGCAGAAAGTGCATTCCGACCTTTGCGGCTCCTAGCGTGATCTGAATCCGTAGCTTCCCTAGACAATGGAAAATGGCGGGAGTTGAATGACTCCCTATTATCTAAAGACAATGGCTGTGGTCATGAATGAAGAAATACAGGATGGGAAACTCCATTGTTTAGAGCATCAGTTTTTTTTCACTGGCGCTCTCTGGACATTTGCGTGGGCATTACGCTCTGAATAGTAGACGACCACACTTCTTATTGGCCTCGATTGCTCAATGGTTGCGGTAACGCCTCTGATGCCCTTAAATGTGGCTTCGATCCCGGCCGAGGACGACGAGGATTTTTTTCATGGGGAAAATCCTGTGATCACGCGCGCAAGAAAGTGGAGAGCAGCGCAGTTAACGTTTAGAAGCAGACAGATTACGACACAGACAGGAAAGGCAACGTTTAACTAATGCAAACAGAGGTCTTCATCTATTAGTATAACAACAAAGAACAAGTATGACGGCCATTAATAGGAGCATCATTTAACCGCCTGGATTTGAATACGATCTAGAAATTGAGTACTCATTACATTCAAAAATAATTATTGGAGATATGAATAAGATATATCAATTTTGTCACGCATTAAAATTTAAAAATGAAACTCCTGGAATGTGTTACGGTGCCGGAAAAGTTGTTTTACCAGAATTTCATCCACCGCCTGAACCATTAAATTTTTTACTAATAGGTGATACTGCCGATTCCAAATTGTTTCTACGAAAAATACGGAAATTCAATTCTTGCTTCCAAATGACATCACTTCGCACCACGACAATCATTAGTGATCGTCATTTCGATACCACAATCAAAATTCAAGGACAAGTGTATCACCAAATCGGCTCTTTACTTCCAATGCCAAATCAAGTTCCAAAATTCTTGCAAATTTGTTTCATGGAAGACGAAGCAGAGCAAGTTACATTCGTTGCCATTACAATTGTATTGAAAAAATTACAGAAAGGGCCATTGTTGCATCTCTAGAAACGATGTTAAATGAAAGAAATCAGCTCATACACATTTTTCAAACACATTTCGGAAAGAATGCAAATTGATAATTACATGGTCGCGATCACAGCCGACAAAAGACCAGCTGGGCAACACGCTGGTCGGTTTAATGCTCCAAATATTAATGAAGTGGCCATTGGTTATTGTTGGTGATCAATTTGACCAGCGAGATATCAAAATTATGCGTCGCGATAATACCGTATAAACCATAAATGATTTTCATCGTTCATATGATGCTCTGCAATATCCAGTTATTTTCTGGGAAGGATAGGATGGATCTCATATTAATATCCAACAACGTAGTCCTTCAACAGGTACAATAAACATTACATTATTATTTTCAACAATTATAATATCTACTATACTAGCTGATATATCCGGCGTTGCTCAGGCTCTTTTTCGATAAAATTTTGCAATTTCTGATTCTGAATACACAGAAAAAGTGAACATTATTCTCCACCTTTTTTCTCCTGCACTGTGTCAAACTCACTCAGCTATACACAACATTCCAACACGAGCAGTTGTAGAACAGCTAAAGGGGCCATACATGGAGAGGCCATCCATTGAGAGCATTTTCAAAGAATTTTTTTTGATTCTTCAATATGAATTTTTGCTATATTAATTCTAAGCTTTTTTCATGTGTTCATTTTTTTGTACATTCATTCATATCCAGATATTCCCAAGCTTCATCAAAAAAAAAGCCCGAGCAAGGCCGGGTATAACAGCTAGAAATTTATATAAAAGAATTGTTTTTATACATAAAAAAAATTATCGAAATGAGCAAAGTTTATTTACCATAATCGATCAGACATTATACAGAATTACAAATTTAAAATTCAATTAACCAAAAAGAGACATTGAGATAGTATTGGTTATAAATATTAGTAAAATACGAGGGTTGGGGCATAAGTCATGGCAACTATTTTTTTTTTCTCAGAGCTAAGGGATGGTATCATAAAATGTCATATGTGACTGCTAGTATGTTTCCACAACATTAGATGGCTCCGTGAGTTCCTGATGTTGCGCAGAGAGCATTGTTAAATCAGTTCTCAGTCAACCGTCGCGCAAGGTGGATGTAACCCGAGTTGAACAACGCTCGTATATCAAAACCGCTGTTCTCTATTTTGATTTCTGTTACTTATTCTGGAAAATGAAATCTGTAATCATGTTCCAGAATCTGTAACCATGTTCCATTCCTTGTCCTTTCATCTGTATATTCCACATTTTCCACCCATGCCTGAATTCTCATAAATAAAAATAGTTGCCATGATTTATGCCCCAACCCTCGTATAATGTCAGTTGAAGTTTTTAAACGCGTTATTTTACTAATCAATATTCTAATGTTTAAGAAATCACAAAATTGATATTCTATGCAAAATATTAAAATATTTATATAAAGGCAAGAAAATTTGGATTCGATCAGAAACCAATACAAATATTTTCGAAATATTTAATTAAAATGTGTAAATATTTAGTTATTTAAAAAAATCCCACCTCACAAGGGTTTTTGTATTAGGACGAAAGTTAGGTTAGTTTATTGGAATTAAAAAAAAAACCTTTATTGTAAAGAGGACATTTTTAAATAACTAACAGTGCAATACAACGTGAGTAAAACAATGAATCTAAAATGTGCAACTAAAATCTTTATTTAAATTGCATCAAAATGTTTTTATCAAAAATAAATTCATAATAAATCTAAATGATATAGTAAGCTAGAGGAACACACCAGCGTAGAAAAATTTATATTTATTCCATGACTGTAATTCCACCATTTTCAATTTTGATAATTTTGATAAAAAAAAATTGATGCAATTTGAAAATTAAATTTTTAATTACACATTTTAAGGATTAATTAAATATATAATTTGAAGATATTTTTAATTTGAATCCTTTTCTTGATTCCATAGAAGATTCTATTTTAAATATTTTATTCTATAAAAAATTGTTATCATTTTTTTTTTCTTTTGCCTTATAGAATATTGAATTTTAAACTTGTGAACTTTAATAATTATTCATTTTGGATGACCTTTTTAATTATCTCAACAAGGTATAATATATAAAATAAAACATTAGAAAAGCTTAATTCTTTTTTTGTAAAATAAATGAATTTTTAAATTTATCAGCGCCAAAGCCAGCTAGTCGGCTTTGTCAGCTCTGTTCCACCTCTCTCGTTAGCCACGTGCTCCACTAAAGAAGGGGGGGGGGGGGGGGTCATCGATTCGTCGATGTGATTTCCCATGCTCTGCCTTTGTGTGTTGAGGAATGTCAAATATATGATCTCAGATGAATATATAACTATTCCCCTCTTTTTATTTGATAAATTTTAAGGGGTATACGGCTTTTTTAAAGCTGTATACAACGTAAGAAAACACGCTCGCCAACGTATCGATAAACTAGACGCCATGTTTATTCTCTCTCGCAAGAGGCTCTCGCTCAAATCCGTGCATGCGCAGTGTAAGATCGTGATTGAAAATCGCGCCTATGGGAACTGGCACAGGGTGGCGATAATAGAGTACGACTGCGTCGACGCTTATCAAATGAGGCTTCTCAATCGCAGTAGTAGTCGTAGTTGCCAGTAGTAGCGACCTGTCGGAGCTATGGGAACCAGCCTTAAAGCATACATTCAGTAGCGAAAAAATTTTTTTTGCAGCAAACAATGCACAGGAATTGTTTGTTCTTGAAACTATTCCTGCAAAAATTCTTTGTATGGTGTATCGCAATGAAGATGGCTTCTTCCAACGAGTAGCATGGCATGCCGCACTGTCACGTTGGAAGAAGCCATCTTCATTGCGATACACCATCAACATGATTGCATGAACTTGATAAGCAAAGATACTTAGGTATGTTCTGATATTCAGACGTTTTTCTACACAAATTAAAGGACCCATATCAAGCCGGGAAAATATGCCCCAAACCATGACTGCCCCACGAGCTTGAACGATTGTACTCATGCATGTGGGGTCCATGCTTTCATGCAGTTTCCGTCAAATTCTCATTCTATTATCTGCATGATGCAACAGAAAACGTGGTTCATCAGACCACATGACTTTATTCCTATGCTCAACTGTCCAATCCTTGTGTTCCTGTGCGAATTGGAGACGTTTTATCTTGTTAACTGCAGATAGAAAAGATGTTGGAACTGGCCTTCGGCTCCCATATTCCATACTATGCAATGTATGGCGAACAGTGCGTCCAGAGAGATCATTTGAGAGGATCGCCGAATAAGATCTGCAGTAATTTGATGCGCTGTTGCCCTTCTGTTGTCTTGTACCGGTCTTGCCACTTTCCTTTCTGCCCGAACATTGATGGCCACAATTGGCACGTTCAGACCCAGTTTTCCGGCCTACAGTCCAGTCTGTAACAATTTAAGAGCAGCTGCTCTTGAACATTAACGAATGCAGCCGTTTTGCTGATATTAGCTCTATAGCTCCGGGCGCTAACAATCATCAAAGGCTGCTAAATCGCATCGTTTACCTATAGTCTTCTGAAACAAATCACTTCCAATGTCGTGGTAAACAACCTGCTTGCTTATTTACACTAGTCCGGCTCTGTAGCAACTTCAGTACGATTTCACAGCTAATTTGCCTAAAAACATCAGGTGGTCATAATAATCTGGCCACTCAGAGTAAACACTTCCAACTATAGATCTCACTATATCATTGTACAAAGCTTTAACAATACAAATATCATTGATATCAGCGTCGACCAGTCTGTCAGTATAGGTTCACATTCGTTAAAGAGTTAACATTTCAAAAAAATGCAAAACGCCTGCTCTCCTATAACTTATAACACCATATTTTTGAATAGTTTTAAATTTGTTCTATAAAGATTACACAGCATGAAATCTGTCACACAGGACTGATGAAAGCGATGAAGCTAAGATATCACACTTCTGTTACGTGGGTGCTTCAAGTCCTTCTCTAAACAAAATTTATCACAAACATTACACGAATATCCAAATTCATTGTTTATGAATATAGAAGGAAATATGAATTCCGTGTCCCAAACTGTCGCATATCCAGGGTGAGGCATTTATCTTGACACATCTGAATATCTCGGAAAATAAGCATTGTACAAAAAAATGTCCAGAATCAAAAGTGAATTATTTCGCGGGGGAAATGTATTAGTTAAAAAATTACCCCCCCCCCCTTGTGACGGGGGCTGGGAGGAGGGGGTAACTTTGAAATTTTAAATAGGCCTCTATTTTTAATGGTATATTCAGACTGTTCACAATATTCGAGAGATGTTTTATTCTTGGTGTTTTTTCAATAGATCCAACGGTTTAGGAGATAGAGGCCCTGAAAGTGTTGAACTTTTTTAAGTTTTGAACCCAATTTTATCGATGAAGACAAAGAGATAGACAGTGGGTCTTACAGACATTCCGATTCTACTTTTTAATGTTTTTTAAGAATCCGAAGTCAGAATTTCAAAAATTCAAAATTTTTTATTGCACAAGTAAACTTTTGGTGGCAGATGTCCTATGGAGACAGAGTCAATGCGGTTATGGCTCATTATAGACCTCCATCGGTTGGATTTTATCACTCGGTGTTGAAACATTATATTATCAGATATGTTATTTGGGTTGCACTGAGCAGTGGAAGTTATTGGCGCATTCGTATCGGGCTGTAGCTCACTTTGGCGGCACCACGACTCAACTTTCAGTCGTTCCTGCTGAGCCCGTAGACATTCAACATCGGACATCTGGATCTTCATGGATTTCTTCATCTCTAAATCTGCTTACCTGTGACGTTTTCTATAATTTTTCTGGCGTTTATAATGCATAAATTTGGAAATTCTGTAATTTTTGCAAAATTTCTACAATTTGAAGGCCGATATCGTAGATACTATTAATTACTGAGGCCTAATTTTTTAGCTGTTTTGGAAAGCGCAAGAAAATAATATAAATGACACTTAAAATGTTGTGCTATCACAAAGGAAGCCGGAGCTAGACTAAATTAATCTCCAGCAGAGAGCAGATTTTCTGATTCAACTTTGTACTTCGATTGCATCAGCCGATGACGTCAGCACGAAGTCGTTCAACGTCTAAAGCATGCTTTGTTTTATATACTATCGAATGCAATATCATTCATTTTTCTATAATTAATAGTTTTGACGTTATTAAGGTTTTCGTGATCAACACTTTTCGTGACATTCATGATTTAAGCGTGGCATCCCAGTATCGAAACGTAAGACATATACTAAGTCAAAACGTCCACATATACAGTATTAAACAAAGAATACACTTATCTTTTATTAAAGTTTTGTAGCTCTCTATCTGTATCAACAATGACCTGGCTCAACAATACCTCTCTAATTATTATCTACTTTTCGTGATTGGTGGATTAACAATGGAGGTTTCGGCCCATTGTATTTTAGAAAGAGCATGAAATTGAAATTATTTTGAAATTGTTTGGTTTGTTTAGTATTAACGTCCTTTTCAACTACCATGGTCATTTTAGGACGCGTTACAGGGGCTGCAAATTTTGCGTCGCAAGGGTTCTTTAACGTGTACCCGGCAAACGACTACACGGGACCAACGGCTTTACTTCCCTTCCGAAGGAACTGCGTGATCTCAGGATTTTCCCCCTGGAAAAATCCTCGTCGTTCTCGGCCGGGGTCGAACCCGCGTCCTCGGGTATTAGAGGAGGTGGAGCGGGAATCGAAGACAGTTAGGATACCCTCAACAAAGCGATAGTAAAAACTGATAGTGGAGTTAGAGACGAGGGGTGGAAACAAAGTAAGCAAGGGTAATTTTTTCTGAAGAATCCGAATCTGCAATAAAAAATGGGGGTTCCCATTTAAATTTTTTTAACTCCTCCCTCCCCCACCTCCAGGGGGTGGGGGGTCGAGTTTGCTATCATTAGATGTCCCCCTTCGAGACGAACATTTTTCATTCCACACTTTTTTGATCCAATGTGTGGTTCTCAGGATATTTCAATGTCTTCAGATAAATTGAACACCCGGTATTGTTGGATTCGAAATATACCAAAATAGTGAGATACAGAAGAAGATTTAGGAAGAGCCAAAAGGGTTCGAAGGAACCACTTCTGTAATTTAAAAATTCTGCTTAAATTTATCGACGCGGCATATCCCCAGAAAACAACACAGAAACAGAGCGAGGAGTGTATCCAGGTTTGGTAAAGTAAAAGGAGATTATTTGCTGGTAGATACTGAAGTCTGAAGATCAAGCCTTGCTTTCGGTTGAGTTTATTAAATAGAGTGTCGATATGGCGATCCCATGATAAATCGTGCGTGACGGTTAAACCAAGATACTTATATGAGGTAACGGTTGATATAAGCTTATTATCGTAATGATGATGGCGGACGATCGCGATCGCTGGAGATCCGCCATAGGGCTGCTGCCCCCGCGACCCTAACGGATAAGCGGGTTTGAAAAGTAAGTAAGTAAGTAATCGTAATAAGCCATTAATGCATCAGGTACATTGCGTTTATTGCGTTGAAAAAACGTCATTACCTTAGTTTTCTCAATGTTCACGATTAATGAGTTTATGCCATTCCATGATTTTAATTTTGTTAGTGCCTGATTACGTGTAATAAATAAAGAAGTAACGTCAGAACTGGCAGTGATAAAGGTCAAGTCGTCAACGTAGAGAACAGTTTTGGAACAAGGGATAGTAGAAAAAATAGCGGATATATCATTTATAAATAAGTTAAAAAGTAAAAGTGACAGAATTGACCCTTGTGGGACTCCTAGATCTCTAATTAGTAATGATGAGGAAATACCATTAAAAGTTAAAAAGTAAGACCGATTTGATAGAAAACTCTCGAGCTAAGATAGGGGTAGTCCACGGACTTTGTAAAAGTTAGATTGTTGTACAGTAAGAGGTTTATGGGCAGTGAGTCGAACGCCTTGGTGTAGTCGATGAAAGCGGCAGTTACATAATTGTTAGCGGCCATTTCAGATGAAGTATACTCCAAAAAATTCATAACACGCTGACTCAACGTTATTTTAGGGGTGAAACCATGTTGAATCAGAAACGTACTGAGAAAACTGTGAAAAAAGAGTTTTTCAAAAATCTTTGCAAAGACAGGAAGGGGCAGTTATAGGCCGATAGTTTACAAATGCGGTATGATCGCCCTTTTTATAGATAGGAGTGACTCTGGCAAGCTTAAGAAGGGAAGGGAAGATACCAATTGTTAAAGAATGGTTGAAAATTATTGCAAGAGGATAAGCTAATGAATTACGTAAAGAAATAATCACCTCAGGAGAAAAGTCTAAAGGATCAGATTTAGGCGAGGACTTTAAGTGGGAAATAACATTACAGACCTCATCAATAGAGGTTGGAAACGCAATAAAACATGGAATATTATTTCTACAAAAGCGAGGATAGGTAATATTATCAGAATTCGAGAGATCATTAGTAGGAGGTAACAAAATATGTAAGAAATTAGTTAATAGAGAAGGATAAATTTGGTCATTACGCGCAAATGGTAGGGGGGAAGAATTGGTGCCACTGGCTAGGTTTTTCAGTAGTTTCCATTTGTCTTTAGTTAAATGTAAATTTGCAAGTAAATTACTGAAATATAAGGATTTGGCGTCCTTGATTTTTTTTATAAGAGAATTAGAAAAATCCTTGAAATATTTAATATTAACAAGAGAAGGGTTATGTCGTGATTTACGATAATAGACATGTTTAATTTTTATAAGCATGAGGAGAGAAGGTGTATTCGAAGGTTTAAGGGGAGGCTTACATGATTTGATAGTGCATGGCTTTGTACGATAAGGCAAATAACAGTCAAATCCATAATTCATGTGTGAAAGGAAGATATCAAGTAGAACGTTAGTATCATCACAATTAGTAAACATTGTTGCCTAGTCGGTTACCTGAAAATAAGAACTAAGGATTGCAATTCTGTTAGGGAAAATTATACGTTTATGACGGGGCCTAATATTATTGTGAGAAACTGAAATATCGAAGAGTTTATTAGCATTGGAAAATGGTCGGATATGGAAACATCAATGGTGCTACTATGATAGATTGCATTCATATTGGAGAAACAAGCTTCGATAGCCGAATAAGTATTATGTTGGGAGGAAAAGTCAGTGTAGAATGCTGATGATACAGAAAGGGCCGCTCGAGTAATGGGGTCTATTAATAATTAAGAGATGGCGAAGGTGTAGGGGAGACTGACCCAAAATGACATACTCAGGCAAAATGATACTGTGTGTTTCTCATAATTGACAGTACTTTAGAAGCTGGCGTGTACACAGATATGATTCACTTCTGCCTTTACCCCATTAAGTATAATGGCGTCCATGTAGCTGAAAGAAAACGGCGTGGAGAAAAACAAATGAACGAAGGAAGGTCTGTCTTCTAAATTTGTTTCATTTTTGAGATAGGTTTTCAACCTCCTATATGTTAAGGTTGAACAAAGCCTGATGTTTCATTTGAAGTTATTACTTTAAGCTACTTCATGCAGCTCTTAAAAAATAAGCCTATCAAGTAAGGCAGGGATAAATAGAGCAACATTATGCGAATGACACAGACGGCAAAATGACACAGTGGGACTGAGGGCAAAATGGCACATACGTCATTTTGCCTTCCAAGATAAAGATTATGTTAAATGGATCTTTTTCACATAATTGTAATAATTTTTTATAAGTTGTTAAGTTGGTGTATTTACCAAGGAAAATAAATAATAATAAATAAACAAGACATTTTTCACAATTTTGTTTCATTTGCAGATGGTTAATAACTATAAGCGGAAATCACATCGACAGTCATGGGCAGAAGCATATATGCAAGCAGCAATATATGCTGTAAATAAAAATGGGAGGGCTAAAAGCCTCAAAACAGTTTAATGTGCCACAGGCAACATTAAGAAGAAGAGCTCAAAACAAGAACAAAAAGGTATTTGATAAAATGTTGAAATAAACTAATAAACAATTAGCTAATGCCTAAGTAATTTACAGATCACAGGTTTCAAAAAGGGCTTGGGGCGTTTCCAATGTTCTCTTGAAAAAGAAATGGATGGTGATCTTGATGAGTACATTAAAGAAATGGAAAATCGTCTTTTTGGCTTGACACCAAAGGAAGTAATGACACTAGCATTTGAACTTGCAGAAAAAAATGGATTACAACATCAGTTCAAGAAGGGCAAAATAAGTGCTGGTACATCTTGGCTTACTGGATTCCGGAGAAGACATCCACACATTTCTATAATGAGACCAGAGGCAACATCAGCTGCACGTGCTCAAGCATTTAACAAGCCTCAAGTTGACAAGTTTTTCCATATATTATCAGAAAATTTGGAAAACAAAGGCTTTCCTCCATAAAGAATATATAATGCCGATGAATCAAAGTTAGAATCTGTCCAGCAGCCAGAGAAGATATTTGCCAGCAAGGGAAAAAAACAGGTTGGTGCTATCACATCTGCCGAACGAGGTCTCCACGTCCGTATCATCTACTGTGTAAGTGCTGCAAGGCAATATCAACCACCTGGCATGATATTTCCTAGGAAAAGATGGAAAGAAGAACTAGAAGATGCTGCTCCACCAGGGACACTTAAGATGTGCCAAGAAAATGGATGAATGAATACAGAATTATTTATTCAGTAGCTGCAACATTTCCAGAAGCATGTAGCAGCATCAAAAAATAATAAGGTTTTACTTATTGTTGATGGACACCAGAGTCGTACCAGTTTAGATATCATCGAGTATGGTCGAGATCAAGGTATCATCTTCCTATGCCTGCCGCCGCATTGTACCCACCGGATGCAACCGATAGATCGCACTTTTTTTGGACCCCTCTCTACCTATTATAGACAAGAAGTAACAAAATGGTTGAAGAACCACCCTGGGAGAGTTGTCACTCAGTTTCAAGTCAGTCAGCTGTTTATTCCTGCATATTCAAAAGCAGCGACTGTAGAGAATGCTATCATTGGGTTTGCTTGTACAGAAATCAGCCCATTAAATACAGACATATTTTCTGACTGGATGTTTGCACCTGCAGCGACAACTGATGTGCCTGTTTCCACTTCAAGTAGGCAATGTCAATAACCAAAATAGCACTTTCCATAAGTTGTGCTCACCTAATTACATTTCCACTTTCAGATGAATCACCCGAACCAAAGTGAAAAAGTGTCCAGTGAACATCAGGATCCATCTGTTAAAATATGTAGGCCTACTAGCATTCACCAACATTCATCATCCTCAAAATGTGACAAGACTCTGTCGTCATCAGCTGATATCCTTACCTCTGAAGAGCAGCTCAAACAACAACCAGTAGCAACATCTAACTTGTCCCTAATTTCCTCTTACAGTAAGTTATTAACAAGAGCCTGTTTGTCAAAATTATTTTGCAAAACTTAGAACTGCACATAAACTGTGTTTTGATTGCCCAAGATCTTTTTCTTGCAGTCCAAGTGCTCAGTCAATGTCATGATTAGTCTGACCAAAATGATGGAGTTGTTGGAATTGATCCTACATCTTCAGCCTCCAAAGGTATGAAGTTTACAGTTCAACAGATAGCACCAATACCACACACCTCCAAAGAGCAGCCACGCCGACAAACTAGAAAACGACGAGGTAGCACGAGTCTAACGTCAAGTCCATTCCTTAAAGAACTTAAGGAAAAGAAATCAAAACGACCTAAGCGTACCCCCAAGCGGAAGATGCCATCCAAAAAACGCCTGCATTTTCAGCTCAGTTCCAGCACAGATGAAGGCAACGATGCAGGTTGTTTGTTTTGTAATGAATTATATTCTCGTTCAAATTGATTCACTGCCAACAATGCAATCAATGGTGCCACATTTCGTGTGCACGAGTAAGCTTCAAAACAAAATATTTTATCCGTGATGTCTGTTCTGATGAGGCAAAATGACACGCCATATATCATTTTGCCCAGAATGTATCTCAAAATGACATATTGTGTAGATTTTTGATTTTATTTTTTTAAAACAAATTACTCTAGTTTGAAGTTTGTGAATTTTTTTACGCAAAGATAATAAACATGTTTACTTGTATAAAAAAATATCGTGCTGTTATTTTTCATACACTGAACAAGAAACATTATTATCCTTAGGCAGGTCATTTTGGGTCAATCTCCCCTACTAATATCAATATTGAAGTCGCCTATTAATATAATTGACTTATGTTGGCGTTGCAAATCTAGAAGAGCAGCGATAAACTCGCAGAACAAGGTAAATTGACCAAGAGGTGGACGGTATATTGCCATCACTATAATCTTACTGTTAACAACTATGGTTAAAGTTTCGTAATTGGCCGTAACTTGAGTGTACTGGGATAAGACACT
Source organism: Rhysida immarginata (assembly GCA_023313115.1). Classification (NCBI taxonomy): domain Eukaryota; kingdom Metazoa; phylum Arthropoda; class Chilopoda; order Scolopendromorpha; family Scolopendridae; genus Rhysida; species Rhysida immarginata. Next base: position 18,097 of record JAHWFO010078446.1, on the reverse strand, counting down.
GTATATTAATGATTTTTGTAAATAAATGCATAGTCCGCCACCACGCTTACCAGTTCGATTAACCAATACCAGGTCATAGTTCACAATAGAGGGGTTATCGCAAAGATCGTGACTCCAAGTTTCCGAAAAAATTAACAGTTTGGGGGGATAGGAATAGATGATATATTAGCTAAGGCATAATCAAGATTCGCGAATATACGTACTCCTGATATTTAAATAGTACACCGAGAAGCTATGGAACAATTTCGAAGTCGGGAGTTTGGATATGAAGGAGACAAGAACATCTTGTGTCAGGGGTGTGAAAAATTAGGCATTATGTATTAAGGGATGGGGGCAAATGCGATACAATATACAGAAAAAGCAAAAATTCGAAAAAAATAAGTGAATGGTCAAAGGCAAAAAAACAAAAAAAAAAACAACAACAACAACAAAACAAAACAAAAATAATAAGAAACGAAGGGCAGTGATATTAAATGTTTGGAAAAAGAAGAGGGGCAAGCTATAAGCCTAATCAAGAAGAACAGCAAAATACTTTGAAATAAATAAAGAAATAATAAGAGTCTTATAAAAAATGCAAAACTTAATTAAAAAACTTGAATAAATCAATTAAAAAAATGATCTGAAACATTGTAAGATAATCACGACAATTGAATAGTCAAAGAAGGATCAATCAACATAAGACATTGAATTACAAAGTAAAAAACAGTAAGTCACTTGAGAAATAAATGGAAAAATTAAAGTGAATCTAATTGAATAAGATTAAATTAATCTAAATAAATTAAATATAATTAGAATTGTATAAGTCTACAAGTATATACTACGTTGTGAGATTTAAAAATTTATAACTAGTTGTTGTGGAGACTATTATCAACATAGAAAAAATACTATTGGACTGACTGGAAATCGTCCGCTGAGGTTATCAAGATTGGCTTTTCTAATGAATTCGTAATAAAAATCTTGCCTCCGAAGCTCCAGGCGTTCGTCACGCCGAATTTGGCTTTAGCTTAACGGAGAAGCCGGTACCGACAGGCGGTAAGGTCTTCGACGATTACCACCCGGGAGGATTTCAGCTTTATTCGCTTTTTAAAAATAATATCCCGCGTTGCTTGAGACGCCAGTTGAAGGATTACAGGCCTGTGAGCTGCAGAGGTTCGAGGCCCCAGGCGATGAACGGCGGTAATGTCAGATGGTAGGATTGATAAGTCGAGTTTATCGTGTAGAAGATCAAAGATCAGTAATGGCCTTGGGCAGGCTCCTCCGGAAGTCCAAATATGCGTAAATTAGTACGTCGGGAGTACTGCTCGAGCTCGTCTATCGATTTAAAGGCCTCTGCAATACGTGATCTACCATTTACAAACAGTGTAGTTTCCAAAGTGTCCGCTTACTTCGAAGTGAAGCATTATTACGCTTCATGTCGGCCAGCTGCGTTGTAATAGTTTCTAATTTAGTAATTAATGGTTCCAGCTTTTGTTCCAGCTTTTGTGACAGCTCACGAAATTTAGTATCAATTAATTCCATTACTTTATCAGTGATATATGTGAGAATTAAATCATTTGCAGAACGATCATTAAAAAAGCCGAAACTGCCTTTTCGATTTGAGGGGTGAGCAGATCATCTCCGAGTGACTTCGCCGGGGAGTCGGACGACAGTAGATGGGGATTACTAGGTTTAACACTGGCAGTGGTGTTTTTCGGCATTATTGTGGCAAGGAGCAGAATATATTATGGTGGCACAGTGAGTATAGTTGAACAAACGGTAGCTTATTGTAAATATCAACTCACCAGTTAAGCTTATGGCTGACTGACACCTGATGCGCAGAAATGGAAAATTCCAGAATGAAAGATAAGGCGAAGGAATAAACTCACGGTTCAAAACACATAAATTGCTTCTGGACTATTGTAGTTTTGAATTTTGAATTTCTAGGTCATCTTATGCATTCCAACTACATTTTGTAGCGGTAGAAAGTGTAAACGGAGTATAGGCTTGCTCTTAATAATGTAATTCAGGAGCTCATTTTTCAAACGTCCATCCAGTCCGCCATCACAAAAAAAAAGAGAGTTTCCTAGGCCAGGAATGTTATTGATAAAATAAGGTCATAAACTGGACGAATAATGTTCTTTACAAACGCATAGTCTTAAACTGTGAACGAGATGGGCTTGCGAGGTGAGATGAGGTGAGTTTAGCATGTGTTTTTCTCTTATGACTGAGTATTCTGTTCGACTACGAACGAGCTAGACGCAAAGTTCGACTCTTGTTGGACTGTTTGACTCTTGAGGGTTCTTTCAGCAGTGAGGCAATATTTCTTTTCATTTCTCCTACACATGGTTCTTAACCGTAGAAGAGATAAAATTGACTATAGTTTTTGGTGCGCTATTACCGTCGGAAATTTGTCGTTCTGTCAGCGCGGTTTGCTTCCTATGTATACTGCTAACAAAAATTAGGGAATTTTTCATAATAAAAATGAAGCGATAAAACAGAAGCATTTCGTTTTTGTTCATTAAACAAGAATATCACAAAAGCAAATCACAAATCAGTGAAAGTTGCCCGATTATACAAATGAAACCTAAAGCCAAACTTTCATTTCATTGCTGAAAATGCACTATAATAAGACTGAAAGACTGAAGTATCTGCACTTTCCATGATCATCAAAATGCACATCCTACAGCTTCTGGAATGCCTCTGCAACACGATTTGACCGAATCTGAAGCCTGGAGAGCCATAGGACGTCTTGAAGGTGTTCAAACACAGCGCGGTTATTAGACTGTGGAATCACTTTCAAGAGACTGGCACCGTTCGAAGAAGACGAGCGCAAGGTCTCCTATCTGCCTGTTACGGAAATTAGAAGCGGAGCGCCGTTACCGATAACGTGTCTTCAGGCTAGGGATCGAGCCCAGAAGACAGTGCGAGGGAGAAGCGGCGAGAAGTTCGAATGGAGGCTGCATCAGAGACAATTGATCGTCGACTGTGGGCTGGAGAAACAGTATTGCAGGCAAGCAAACGCTTGCGAACGCCAACGGAGATTCGAGTCGGAAATCTTCTCATGCGGATCGGCTGAAGTGCGCTGTGAAAAACGGCAGTGGCAACGAGAATCGGCAATACGGCGATAGCGGCATCAGGCATTCCTGCAGCGACGGAACGAGAGCTTCGTGTAGAGGAGGAGCAAGGAGAAAACGGGTAAGTGCGAGCCGTAGAAGATAATTCATATCGAATTGTCAAACTGAGTACGGGAATTTTCATTTAATGCAGAACGTTGTCAGCGTTGGCATTATGTCGTTGACAACGGTGGAGGCGGCTTATTATATGCTGAAAAGCATATATTGGTTTCGCTCTGTTTGTGTGTCTGTCTGTCTGTCTGTCTGTCTGTCTGTCCGTCCGTCCGTCTGTATGTCCGACGATTACTCGAGAACGCTTTAACTTTTTTAAATTCTGCTTTCGCTCTTCGATAGAGACACTTCCTGAGCTCACCTGATTAGTTTGTGATTGAAATCGGTCTAACAGTCACGTGACTATTGACACCCAAACCCCCCCATTAAATTTTTTTATTGGCGATATACGGCATGAAATATGTCATTCGAACGAGAATGATGAGCACAAGATGAATATGTCATTCTTTTCGATTTTCGAAATGCTACATCCGAGAAAATGACTCCCAAAAAGTACTTCAATGACCCCTTATTACGAGCTTTAGCTAAAGCTTTATATAAGAATACAAACATGATCATGTGCCTGGCCAGCCATCGTTTGCACGAAAACGTGAAAATGGAAGAACTTAACTGCGATATATCAACTTTTGATGAGCTCTCGTGGACCCCTTCAGGCACGTGCACTAATGTTAAGAATATGAACTTATGGCATGTAATATAGCAATCGAATCCTACCGCCGAGTCATAAGTGATTACAGTGTTACTTTTTGTTTATCATTTAAGCATTGTTGATGGCAGCCTGGAGCACGTGACCGTTATGAAGCTTTCTTGATCATGTGCTCATTTCATTTTAAAATTTAGTGCTGTTAGGCCTATTGTTAAATGTGTTAATTAATGTTAGGGCGATGGTTAAAAATGGCTAATCAATATTAGGCCTATTGTTAAAATGGCTAATTAATGTTAGGCCTATAGTTAAAAATGGCTAATTTATGTTAGGCCTAGAGTTAAAATGACTAAATAATGTTAGGCCTATAGTTCAAAATAGCTAATTTATTTTAGGCCTATAGTTAAAAATGGCTAATATATGTTAGGCCTACAGTTAAAATGACTAAATAATGTTATGCCTATTGTGAAAAATGGCTAATTAATGTTAGGCCTATTGTTAAAAATGGCTAATTAATATTAGGCCTATTGTTAAAATGGGTAATTGAAGTTAGGCCTATATTTTAAAATGACGTGAATGCATATAGAATCAAAGGTATTTCCACTGTTTATTTAAACCAAGTGCAAGTAAAAGTGAGATATTAAAATTACATCTGCGTCAGAGCTTAATAGATTTTTCCCAGCAATGCTTTGAAACAATGGGTTTTCTCTCCTGACGTTTATGATAACTTTGATCTAGCAGTGGAAAGAACATAGGCCCAGTAGTTTAAAACATTTATACGTGCAAGGATTCCATTCTCATTTCGCGCGCGTTTGGAAAGAATACGTAAATTTACAATGCAGTTTTCGCCATTGCGGTATATAAAATATTATTGTAATATTAAACAACAAATTTTTATATTCTTCTTTTCAGCATATTTGAAAATCGTTTTACGAGTTATATTCTTGTTGGATAGAAGGGAATACGACTGACAGCGGCGGTTGTTTATGCAATTTACAATTTCGCTGTATATCAGCTATTTTTCCTTCTGGTTAAAATGCCTATTTCTCGAACGATATTGGACACATGACGCCGTGGAAAGGTTTTATTAATTCTCAGTAAAATTACGTGACATATGAAAATTTTCAACCTCGTAGTTAAGAAGCAGTGATTTTTCATCTGCGTAATTCTGCCTTGTGTGAGCGTTGAATTATTGTATTTCCAAAATTAGCTCAGTAACCTTTTGTGTGAAAAAGAATATTATTAGCGAGGCATATTCTGTGTCAAAGTGTTTTATCACTTATTAAGTGCCTTCGTTTGTGACTATTGCTATGATTAAGCAATAAATATTCTTTACGCCTTGTAGGAAGTGGTGATAATAGAAGTTCTTTCTAGACTATGGAAGTTGAGTTTTCCGATTAAGATTATTACTTAAATTAGTTTACCACAATTTGTGGCGTTTATTTACTGTGTACCTTTGAAGGAAAGTTCCAGGGACAACATTGTTTGTGAGTTTTTATATGTATCATTGAGAAGGCCCGTGTAAAAGTATTTGGAATTTTGCGTTGATTCGTAATACAAACTAGCCTTTACACCGTGAAGTTTAAGTATTTAGTTACGTTTACTGCTTTGCTTGTTAAGTGATTGGTATTAAGTATATACAACTTATTTATCTTGTATTGTTTACAAATTATTTTCTTGATGCACTATACTGTGTTGTTTGTATAATATTACAATAAGCTAACTGTTTGGATTGCCTATAAGAAAAATAGAGATAAAATTGTATTGTATACTTTTTAACCGACTTCCAAAATAGGAGGTTCTGTTTGACCCGTATGTATCTTGTATGTATGTATGTTCGCGATTTTCTCAAAAACTACTGATCCGATTTGGATGGGGTTTTCGCTATTATACTGAATATTTTTCTGGGAATGTTTTTAACTATTCAAATAAGTTATGTAAAAAGGATGTATTTTTAAAATCACGCTTTTATCATGTTTTATTATTATTTTTTTAATATCTCGTCAACAATATGGCATAATATTTTAACAATAAACAACGGATACATTTAACCCTCATCATAACGAATTCTTTGTTGTGGCAATTGGACAGAACGTAATAATGAATTAGTACCATTAAAACACAAAACAGTGAACCGATTGGAAAAATTTTTTTTTATCATGCATTGTCATCGATCCTGCGCATGTGTACCAAGTTTCAGCTCTCTAGCTTCTCGGGAAGTTGGTTTAATATTGATTATAAGATTTGACCTAAACTAACATTTCAAGTTAAATAAAAGCTTTTCATAATAATAATAAAATGTTTTCATCAATAATCCAAAGGTTAATGTTTGGTGCGGTTTAATGCCCGATCGAGTAATCAGACCTTTCTTTTTCGCTGAAGGCACCATTACCGCAGCAACCTACCTAGATATGCTGGAGAACTACGTGATTCCACAGGTGGAAGAACTGTAGCCCAACATAGTCTACCAACAAGATGGAGCACCTCCTCACTGGGGCCTGCAAGTTAGGCCAGTGTCTTGATACGAACTTTCCAGGACGATGGATTGGAAGGGATGGTTCAATCCATTGCCCCCCCCCCCCGC
>JAHWFO010078445.1:0-11472 GCA_023313115.1 Rhysida immarginata | reverse complement strand
TTGCCAGCCTGATAGGCAAATTGGTTAACGTGAAAGGGTCCAGAAGTCCCAAAAGCTTCACGAATTCGCCTATCAATAATCTTCTCAAGGCATTTAAGCATGAAAGAAGACAAACTGATGGGTCGATAACTTTTGGCTAGGTCGTAGCGACTCTTACCTGGTTTTGATATGAAAATCACTTTGACCTGCCTCCAGAGATTTGGGATGTACCCTAGAGCTAAACTAGCTCTAAAGATTGAACACAGGATCGGTGAGATCACGTCCGATACCTGCTGAAGAAGTACTGGAGTGATTCCATCCGGTCCAGGTGATTTGTAGGGGTCAAAGGATTTAATGGCCCACATGACCCTACTACGGGTGATCACCTCACCAGCTGCAGCCCATCCAATCCGCGATGTCCTAACAAAGGAGTCAAGACACTCCAAGTCCGGCGGATCGATGAGCTCAGCACCTGGGAAGTGAGTCATGATTAGAGTCTCAAGGACTTCTTTACTGTTCCTGGTGAATTCACCATTTGATTTCTTGAGAGTACCGACCATATTAGGTTTGTCGTTTCTCAAGAGTTTGTAGAGTCTAGCTCCTTCCACAGTCTTTTGGACTGATTCACAGAACTTCCTCCACGATGTACGTTTAGCAGATCGAACAGCTTTGTTGTAATCAGCGAGGGCGTTTTTATATACTAACCACTCGTTGGTCTTCTTAGCTTTCTTAAAAAGCTTCCTTATTCTTTGTCTCTGTTGAGAGAGATCATGATTCCACCAAACATTATGGGATTTACATTTCTTCCTCAACAAGGGACAGTTGGTGTGATACGATTGAACCAAGGCCTGCTGCAGCCCATTTACGCGCAGTTCTAGGTCAACAGTATCATTAATTCTAGTTGGAAGACCGGAAATCGCAGAACGAACGTCCTCACGATATTGTAACCAATTAGTCCGTTTAGGATCTCTAAACGTTCTATCCCAGTCTATACTAGTGATAAAAGAAAATCGGATATGTTGATGATCAGCCATAGATGGTTTCTCATCTACATACCATCTTCTAATCCATTTCCTCAAGATGGAAGAGCCAAAGGTAACATCAATAACCTCCCTTCTTACCGCAGTAATGAAGGTTGGTCTATTACCCTGGTTAAATAAGTCTAAATTATTCTCTAGGATAAAATCAAAAAGGAGTTTACCTCTGAGATTGGTGTCGGTGCTACCCCACAAGGTATGATGAGCATTGGCATCACATCCGAAGATGATCGCTACCTTGTGGGAAGTCGAAGTTTCCCATATCTTCATGATGTCCTCATTGATGGGAGAGGTTTCTTCGTATGGAAGGTAGGCCGAGACAAATATTATGTCACGATCCAAACCATCCAGACGAAGAGTAATTGTCGCCACTGCTAGATCTCTAGAACATAAGTGATACATAGGAAGTGCGTTAATACTGTTTTTGATCAACAGACTAGCACGGGGAGAAGAGCAATTAAAATCATAAATTAATTTACCTCCACAGTTGGATAGACCTCTGATTCCGCCCTTATGAATCCAGGGCTCCTGAATCAGAGCGATCTGTATGTCCTCAGCTAAGAAGGTATTGCTGAGGTTGGCAGCAGCCAGTTTCTTATGCTGAAGATTTGCTTGCAGGCACTTCAGCATTAGATGATGTCTTATCAGGGGGTTTCCCTAGAACTTTTGCTTGGATTTGAGACAGTCCAATGTACAAAAGCCATTTTCTGTTACTCAAAATCTTCGCATCCAGTTCTGGGATGGATAGCACCATAGTTGCACTTTGATCCTCTAGTTTTAGGTTAAGGATATTCCAATGCGTGGATGAAATATCCTTATTCTGAATGTCTATCCTTTTCAGGATATCCATACCAGAATACTTCTTGAAAATCGCTGGGAGTTTCAAGATAATCTTGGTGGTTTTGACGATTGTCTTCGCCTCACCGACCAAGAGAACCTGTCCATCCCAGGGGTTAATACGGTTGACTGTAGAGGTCAGCCAATCAACTGTGTTCTGGTCGGCGCAGAGTAAAATAATAGCTCCGGCCTCCAGACGACAGTATTTGAATTGGGGTCCAGTGCCAGAGAGCATGTCCCCCATATGGTTCATCAGCAGCTCTTGGAAGGCCTCCAACTGCTGCTCGCTGAGCCTTCCAGAACTACTGCCATTTTCGTTGTTGTGAGAGCTTCACTAAAATTCCCAGGTTTGGGTTTTTTGTGAGGCTTCTTATCATCTGATGAAGGAGTGTTACCCTTAGACCTGGGTCTTTTGGTCGGGGTATGCACCTCCCTAACAGGTGACAGAGGGCCGGCCTTAGGCATTGCTGCCTTAGTGCCCTCCAACTTTTTCTTCCTAGATAAACGGCGTTTAGCCGCTCTAGAAAGTGGTTTAGATAAAAATTCGCCGCTACCCTCGCCCGAGGTCTCCCGCTCTACAGCAGATGGCGCCTCAGGTTTGGGAGTGGCAAATTTGTCAATGTCAGGTGACACAACTGAGGTCATTACAACCTCAACAGTATCACCTGTAGAATCCTGTTTCCCCGCAGGGTCTCCAGGTAAGGGGGGGTTTTTATTACAATCCATAAACTGGAGTAATAAATGCAGGATAAACGGTCCGTCCCGGGAGTGCCTGCATGCCGGGACAAGGCTACATACTCCTGAGTGTCGCCAGGTAGACAGGAGGCTCCGTTAGAGACACTATAACCGAAGTGCCATCCACCCTTCAGCACGGGTCGCATAACACTTTGGGTTCGGGAGTTGGTCTGCGTCCCCTTATAAGTATTCGGGGATGTCCTAAGTAAGCAGCTCAGGATATTCCGCTATCCGCCACCTGCCGACGCACCCAGTAGCCGCTCAAGCCTTGGGTGGTTTCATGTAACCGTCGCTTATACGATTTGTCTCCAAACTATCATGGCGGGTCCCCTTCGTGGGTCCACTCATTCGCCGACCCTGACTTGGTACCTCACGCGCGATCCGCCTCCCACCATCGATGCCGTTACACCTTTCGCGATCACGAGACCTCTTATGTCTCGGATTCGTCCACTTTTTACTACCTGACTCACGTTCGTCGACAAACACTACGGTGCGTCGTGCACCACTACCCGCTATACTTTCCATATCAACTCCTCTCGACGCACAAACCTGAACTACATTACCGACAAATCTAGCAGGGCTACTTACATCACGATCCTCCCAATTATCAGGCACACTCTCTTCAGCATCCGACATTCCCATAACTGAACTCAAACCGCCTAATGTTCCACTGTTGCTGTCGGACTCCCCACTTACCTCGGCGGGCTGAGGCAACCGCGGCACCATGCCAACTAGCTGACCCTCCACTATGGGGTCCTCGCACATGGTTCCCTCATCCACTGTTACTTTCACTACACTTACCTCATCTGTGCCTACTGCAACGTCGACCAGATCCGTTTTGTCAGTACTTACCGCTATATTTATCATGACCCTGCTGTCCATCACCGTCGCAACGTCTACAGCGTTGACCAGATCCATTTCGTCAGTGCCTACCGCCACATTTACCATGGCACTATCGTCCATCACTGTCGCAACATCTACCGTTCCAACCCGCTCTGCTTCTGCAGCGTTGCCCCGCACTACACTATTGTGCTTGGAACCGATCTTCCATCGCAAACGGGCTGCTCTCAACCTGCTTTGGTGCACTATTAGGGTGTCGCGGAACCTCACGCCCCTCATCTTCACCCAGGAGATAGCAATCCATCTGATCACCTTAAACGGCCCAAACACCTTTCCTGTCATATTACCCTTAACTGTTACCATTACTATGTCTCCCTTCCCGAATCGCGCACCACCATTCCCACAATACTTTAACTTGTTACTTGTCCTTGGACATCTTATAACCCTTGTCGCGGACTTTACCATACTATTTCCGATGGGGCCCTCCATTTCCTCACTTGAGGGCTCCTTAAGGACTGCATCTAAGCCTTGACAGACATTGACTTCCATAACTTCATGATGCTTTTCAATTAAATCAGTCAGCTTCGTAATGAACGTCTCCAACCTCTGGGCTAACAGCAAGCATGCATTACACGCAGCCTCCATGATACTCAACACACACAAAGCTTATACCTACAATTGTCCCTCCTAATTCTCCCAAACATCACAAATTACACTAATCACCTCCTATCACAATTCAACCACAATTATCACTCGCACAATATATCCCCACTATCAAGCGTCAACTGGATTTAACAAACACACCCACTACTCCTTGTCGACCCCTAGCTCCAAAAATTAGGGCAGCAAGTCCCTGTTCGGGCGCCAGTGTGCCCTGAAGCGTGGGTGGAGTGGAGCCAGAAGGCACCTCAGTACTTCAGTAACCACCCACGCGAACAGGTGCGGATTTTTCTAGAACTTGCACGGGTGATATGATTGTGATATAAGGAGTAGGTGAGAGTGAATCATAAAATCCAATTTTATTTCTTTAAGATAATCATAGCTTTAAGCATTAAATAATTAGTCATCTAATTTAAGCTTGGTGCCCCAAAATTTAAACAAAATAATCTATCAAAAAGTTCAAAACTCTTGCTACAATAACAAGTCTTAACTGATATTTCAACAAAGACAAGTTGCTCATACTATTGTCTTCTTGGCAACATATTGTCCCGACACCTTTAGCACAACAGATTGAATTCGAGAACGCGTCGTGCTCTCCTTTAATCAAAGTTTCCCCTAAGATCCGTATTCAGTACCCTAGGTTCGGAAATCGGGGAGAGAGCATTAACCCCGTTACAACTAATGTGAAATACCACCTATGGCAATTAAGACGCAATTAAGACGCTATTAATCCACCCTGTGTGTGCTAATATACGTTCAGAGACACAATTATCTTGCCTGACAATAATTTAACAGACCTTAGCATACCATATGTGTACCTTCTGGTTAAGTTAATTCTCATACTCAGCTACTAAGTAAATAATCCTAGGTATAAATGTATTCTCATACATAAACAGACAAAAAAAAAACAATTCATTAATTCAAATATATAACTGTAGTCTGTTAACAACAAAAAGACACCGATCTCGGTTGGAGCTTAAAATGAAAGCTACTATTATCAGAAGTAGCTCTCTGTCTTAGCATTCCATTTACTTTCTCAATCATCGAAATTAAGCTATCAATTAACTGTTTCCCGTTTAACGGGAACATACATATGTCCGTTGATCATAGGTCTCGTTGCACTTTTTGTTGCGACTTGTACCAGTAGACCCCGTTAAAACAATTGGACTGATTACGCGAAATCAATTAAAAAAAACAGAACGCTCTCACCAGTCTGCAGAGCTTCAATACGAGGGTTCTTCTCAACTTAGCACTAGGCCTCGGGCAAACGTTCCATACGCACAATTTCTCGCCTCGGCCAACCAAAGACATCATGGCTTGCAACAACGTCTATCCATCTGAACGTTTTTCGTCCGCAACGACGCTAATCCCGCTTATTGTCTCCGTTTATTTAGCTGGCATGATTTTCCGACTATGTAGCGATGTCGCCGCATCGGGGAGGGGAAGAAGGTCGAACGATCGCTGTCATGTCGTCAGCTCCAGTGCCTACACGCTCGAAAAAAAAACGCGCTCCCAACAAAGGGAAAAGCAGCCGCAACTCATTAACAATAATTAACAGAAAGGTTTTAAGCCATTGTTACCCGGTAATCATCTACGCAACGGATAACAATCAACTTCTACAACGCAATATAGATTTATAAACAAAAAAAAAATATAATTTTCCAGCAACATTTTGTGAATCAAACAACACAACATTCACTCTTCAAATCGCCACCAACAATCACAAACACAGCGCCCACACGTTTCAAAACCCACTACATCCACAAATAGTACGAGCACAAAATTCATTCTACACAGTTACAACTACCAAACAAATGAACTCCGGGGAAATAGTTTCAAAATTAACAAATTTTATATATTTCTTCTAAAACTATAAACAAAACACACTGACACAAGTCACACCACAAACGTTATGCTTTTGTCATGTGGATTTAGCAGAGTGAGTGGACAAGAGGAAGGAACGAGAATAACGGGAAAGAATATTTTATTTTCATTTAAAATATTTTTATATTTGAATGTCTTTCAATAATTTTAAATAAATGAAGTTCTGGCAGTGGAAGTAGTATGAATGACTAAAGTTCTTAGCAAAAGTAAGCAGGAAAAATGAACTCTAATAAGTCACATTGGGTAGTATAGGGAGTTCATTCATTTCCGGTAAACGTCGGTAATTGATCGTGAACAAACACAAAACACTTGGTACTGTTTCAAGCTACACATAAGACTAGCACACATAAAATCTAGCTTGAACACGGAGTCAGAAACAGCAACACACAAAAGAGAATCCACTTTCACCTCGTCGACCATCGTTCGACAGAGAAGCATTTTAATCACACAAAACACAGGAGTGTCACACTTATACTACGTTAGCATCTCGCAGATCCCCACGTTGACATAGTCGAATAGCTCGCTGCTATAGTCAACACCATTTACGGGATAAACACATGCATAGCAACTTCTGTAGACCGCGTCGACTTTCGATGCAAACTGGATATGCGGAACTTAAATCTAGACAAGGGGTTGCGTGGCAGGAAGACGTCGCTTCATCGCTCTCCCGTCGTAAAGAATCCAAAACATAGCTTCCGCTATCACTTCACTTACGAATGGGAAATATGGAACGCCTCGGAATGAACCCTCCTGTTCCTCTTACGACAAACTATCGCAAAGAGATAGGGAACACTCCAATGGATTCCTCTCCCTCAGACCAGTTAATAATTTCGTATTTGAACAACACTGGTAAAGTTCAGTTCGTACGGCGGGTACTTTTAACTGAATTACGGCTAGGCTTTCCGTAGCATGTGTGCAGATAGAACACGTTAAAGAATAACTGAATGAAGGCCTACCGTAATCTCGGGAACGTCCTCGCTGAGAGAATTCTGCATTAACACCTGACGGGCTCCTTCCATTCACCGGAGTCACTTCTGCGTGGGTGACGGGTAGCTCGTCCGTCTGTCGTTCGCTGCCTCCCGTCGAATTCTCCTTGTTGATACTCTGGAATATATGTTCCAAGACCCGTGCAATTCGCCTGTTGAATTCGTCATCCACCACTGCTCGCTTGAGTGCCTGCCGATGTTCCTGGAGATGTTGCCCGTTGGCTCGGTCGCAAGCCTCGCCGACCTTTCTCTCCGAGTCGCCGTCGACTCCTCCTTCGTAATGTGATACGCCCGGCTCCATAACTTTACTTTCTTGCCTGGAAATGGAGTCCTCGCTCGCTCGCTTTTGGTGGTATGTTTTCTAGGTTCGGGTTCCCATCGGTTGAAACCTCGCTCGGTTGCATCGCACATCTTTACGGTTACGCCGCCATGCTCTTTCTCCTTCTCTCTCTCGATCACGAGACCTTTTTGGGATGACGCATTTTTGATCACACACGTCACTCACATCGTCAGACTTTTTCCTTCTCGATCGACTCGAACGCTGCCAAAATCCACGTTACACTGTTCATCCCCATTCCTCCACTTCCCCCCATCCTTCACTCATCTGAAATCCATCACGCCCAACCTGTATTCCTCCAACAAATGACGTCACCTCAGTTATATCTAATCATCTTTAACGCCATATTTATTATGTTCTTGAAGACTATAATATTGAGGCATGTAATTCTCAAATGTACCCTTGAAAAATCTGGGAAAGAAAGGTGAAACCGGTCGGGATCGCTAAATTCCGACACAATGTAGTGCAAGGCAACAATAAACATTGTTAAAAATTGCAGTACAGAGAACCCTAATTTTATGAAGAAAAAAAAATGTATTTTGGATAAAAGAATGCCCGCGTGTGTGTAATTTATATATTTATTACTTTTATTTATTTACATAGAAAATGGCTAAATTATCTGATTGGATGACAGATTTTGTAATTGGTTGACAAACGGATACTTACTTACTTACTTTTCAAACCCGCTTATCCGTTAGGGTCGCGGGGGCAGCAGCCCTATGGAGGATCTCCAGCGATCGCGATCTTCCGCCATCAGGCGCATGTCCTCCCTGGTAATATCCAAGCGACTCGAACCCAGATTCTCCAGGTAGTCTAGCCACCTGGTTCTAGGCCGACCCCTTGGTCTCTTACCCACCGGCTTGGAAAATAACAACTGCCTAGGAAGACTAGTTTGCGGCATCCGAATCACGTGGCCATACCAGCGCAACTGAGACCTCTCAATGCGGAGAAGTAGCGGCTCAACACCTAAAGATTCCCTTATTGTATTGCTGTACACTCTATCTAGTAGGGTAACACCTGCAACACCTCTCAGAAATCTCATTTCGGCCGCTTGTACCCGCGATCGCACTCTTTCGGTCATTACCCAAGCCTCATGACCATAGGTGAGAATGGGGACAAAGATGGATTTGAAGACGGAGAGCTTAGCTTTGTTACTCAGCTCGCGTTTCGTTACCACGGATCGCCACAGTTCACGTCTGACGCAGCTTGCTGCACCGATCCGAGCATCCAATTCTTTCTCCTGCCGTCCATCACTCGTGAATGCAATCCCGAGATACTTGAATTTCTCCACCTGTCTCAATGAGGCTCCACTAACATGGAGAGCACACTGAGCAGGCTGTCTTGAAAGGACCAGAACCTCGGTTTTAGCCACACTGATCTTCATCCCAGCTTCTTCACATTTGGCTGCAAGCCGGTCTAGTGCATGCTGAAGGTTCGTGCGAGAAGACCCAAGGAGGACAAGGTCGTCAGCAAAGAGCAACCTCTCCACCAGGCAGTCGCCCACACAAACACGCTCATCGCCTCGGCTGCCCCTGTCTATCCAGTCCATAAAGATAATGAACAAGATGGGCGACAGTACACACCCTTGGCGGAGTCCAACACCCACGGTGAACGGTCTTGACTTAATGCCATTTATCCGGACACACATCTCAGAGCTTTCGTACAGAGACATGATAGCAACCAGTAATTGCCCATCCACTCCATACTCTTGCAACACTTGCCAGAGCTTCTCCCGAGGAACTCTGTCATATGCTTTTTCGAGGTCCACAAAGCAAGCGTAGACCTCTTTTGCATACTCCCAGGATTTCTCAAAGATTTGCCTTAGAGCAAAGATGTGATCCGTCGTGCTTCGGCCAGGTCGGAAACCACACTGCTCCCCTGACAGTTTGGAGTCGACTATTTCCCGACTTCTCTTCTCCAGACACTTAGCGTACACTTTCCCAGGAATGCTGAGCAAAGAGATGCCTCGATAGTTGTTGCAATCTCTCTGGTCTCCCTTTTTGAAGATAGGGATCACAATTCCTGTCTGCCATTGCTTAGGGGCCTGTCCAGATATCCAAGCAACCTGACACACTCGAGTCAGCCACAGGATACCATCCTGATTTAAGGCCTTTAACATCTCGGACCGGATTTCATCATCACCTGCAGCTTTGCCAGTCTTCAGGGACTTAATTGCCCATCTGACTTCTGTTTCAGTGACACTACCGTGACTATTCTCCGCTCCAAGGTGCATCTCGTATGTCTCAGTTGTTGTCGTCACCGGATTAAGAAGAGATGCAAAGTATTCCTTCCACCTATGCAATACGCTCTCCTCCGTTTTCAGAAGCCTCCCATCTGAACTCTTAATAGTTTGTGATGAAAGAGACTTCTTTCCACGGAGGCGGCGCACGGTCTGCCAGAACACCTTGTTTGCCGAACCATAGTCTGCCTCCAATTTCTCCCCGAACTTCTCCCAGGTCTTGGCTTTAGCTGTTGATACTGTCATTGCTGCTGCTTTTCGCGCCTCAGTGTATCGCACTCGGCTCGAAGTTGACTTATTTGCAAGCCATAGCAAATAGGCTTCCTTCTTTGCCTTGACAGCTTCTTGGACTTCACCGTTCCACCACGCAGTCCTTTTCTCACCGCCCTGCGCCACACTCAGCCGCTTACGACCACAGCACAATGCAGCCGAAGTAATCACAGCAGTTTTAAACAACTGCCACTCCTCTTCAACAGTACCACGATCACTGGGAAGTTCTTTGAAACTTGAAGATATGTTATCTGCAAAGGTCTTCCTCACAGCTCTATCCTCCAGTGCCTCCCATTTGATGCGCCAAGTTTGTCTGAACCTAGTATTTCGCTTGGTTGGCATGGATTCAGAGAACCGCAAAGTGCAGACAACAAGGTGGTGATCAGTTGATAGTTCTGCCCCTCTTCTCACACGAGTATCCAACACTGATCGGAATAAGTCAGCTGAAACAATTACAAAATCAATCAGTGACTTCTGGTCCATTGCATCCCTGTACCAGGTATACTTATGGACATCCCTGTGCTGGAAGAAGGTGTTTGTGATGGAAAGTCCATTGTTGCAACAGAGATCCAACAAGCACCTCCCATTCGCATTTAAATCGGGGTCACCATTCCTCCCAATCACGCCTTTCCACGTTTGGTCATCAGCCCCTACGTGTGCATTGAAGTCGCCCATCAGGATGACAGAATCTGCACTCCCTCTCCTGCTAAGAGCAGCATCAACTTCATCTAGAAAACGTGGGTACTCTGTGACTGCATTCGGAGCATATGCAACGAATAGAGAGAGAGACCGTTTCCCTATCTGAAGTCTCAGGAGACACAGTCTTCCACCTAAGGGGGTCCAATCTGCAACATAATCTGCCAGCCGGGGACTTGTGAGTATCCCCACTCCCGCCTGGGCAGTCATGTTAGGGTCGACACCAGAGTAGAAAAGCTTCCACCCTCCTTGTGTCACACGAATTGTCGAATCAAGCAGTTAACTAGGTTATTTTGTATTATGTAATTCTCAACCAATCAGACAGTTTTGTTTACCTTGTTCATACCAGATCTTGTACGTATAAAACTGTGTAAAACCCTCTCTTATGTAGACTTGATAAAGGCAGGTAATAAAGCCGAAACCAGTCGTCTTATCCACTATAGTGCAGTATTGTAAGGCCTCAATTTATTTCGTTAAGAAGTACGATACTACGTCCTGCCCACTCCAAGATCTCTCTGCAGAGTTGGCCAAACATGTATCCATCGAGCTTAATTCGTGAAATCAAATTGCTCTTGATCTGACAATATGGTCGTTATTAATCTTGATATCAGGAGATTCTGATACTGACAATAGACTGCGATATTCACAGAATCGAGTAAGGGTTCGGAGAATTGAAGTTCCTCACTTAGGATACCATGGCGTTTCGGAAAATCAGTTTGAGTTATTGCAATATTCCTATCCTCTTCCCAGAGACCAAGTGCCTTCAGGATATGCACAAACTCATGTAGGTAATAACCATTTGCAAAATTAGGGATCAACGACTGTACTGGTATTGCTTGCATATCCATGACAGCGAAAGATATGATAGGTTGAAATGTTGAAAGTTGAATGGATTCGTCTTGTATACTCTGATTTGTGCTTGGAGTTAAGAGGTTCGTACATTTCTGATAACGCGAATCTACATTTGGTCGA
>JAHWFO010078444.1:0-20438 GCA_023313115.1 Rhysida immarginata | reverse complement strand
AATAGGAAGTTGTGGGTGGCCTATCCCATGGTGCACTTTTCATCATCCCAAATATGCAAATTAGGACACATTCAAAATTTATCTCAAAAACCGTAAGGGATAGAGAAAAAAACCCAATTGCAAACTTGTTCAGCATAAAAAAACAAACAAAACAAAAAAAATCATCCAAATCGGACCAACCAATCACCCACAATCACGCGGTGACTGTTTGTAGCTTACAAACAGTCACACTGCACAAGGAAAACTGAATGTTGATATTTCCGCCATGTAAAGCATGCAAATCAAAAAATTAACATAAATTATCATACTCGTATTCACTTTCATGCGGAAAAGCAAATAAAAGGCATATTTCAGCACGCAGAAGACAGAACAATTCCAGGATGGCAAGCTACAATGTTCCGGAAATGGTCAACATGATCTTCTGATTGTGGGTGATTGGTTGGTCCGATTGGATAATTTTTTTTTGGTTTTGATAAAGGCCATCTACAACTTCCTATTCATTGGATTCATCAAAATTAACATATCTGCTTC
Source organism: Rhysida immarginata (assembly GCA_023313115.1). Classification (NCBI taxonomy): domain Eukaryota; kingdom Metazoa; phylum Arthropoda; class Chilopoda; order Scolopendromorpha; family Scolopendridae; genus Rhysida; species Rhysida immarginata. The sequence goes on along the minus strand of JAHWFO010078444.1, from coordinate 19,907 downwards.
GGTTCAAAAAATAAAAGGGGGGGGGGGGACACAGACTTATGGACCACCCTGTATATAGAAAGATTAATAATATTTTTTCTCCTTCCATTATTATATTTTATTACGTTTTCTCACGATCGCTTTTTGATCTTTCCCTACAAAGATATTGAACAAGAGAAGTCATTATTATAAGTAGATTTGGATATCGTAGAAGCCTGGTATCGTGAACCTGTCATGATACACAAAATACTCATCAAACAAACAATAATTTTTCATCATCCTAATACCCTTGCCACAAATGAATCTATCCAGGTTTTGGCTTTTCAAAATCATATTCAAAACAGAATTCGAAGTAATACAAAAAAATGATATTTGTTTTATCGTTTTGGTAAACTTTATAATTCTAAAGAGTTAGCCGTTTTAATACGATCAGAGATATATGCCACTATAAAATATGACATTTGCTTATGGTCATGCGCTTATACCTTTCGACTAAAGATGTTAAAAACTGCAGTGAACCAATGCATTAAAATAGCCTTTAGTCATTATCGTTATAAACCAATTTCCGAACACTGTTACAAAATTGGTCTGTTGCCCATTGATGCCTTTGTGATTTATCGTAGATTGAATTCGCTGGCTAACTCTTTACGTTATTATGAAGATCAAAATCATTTTTTCTACAGTATTTTAATAGCTCTATAGATGGCGACGGGTGTAGGAAATAATGAAACTCTATAATGTATCAGCTAATTTGTCTATTTCAATGTTATATAAGTTATACTGGTGTGATTGTACTGATTCTTTGGAATATTAGCAAGATATTTTTATAACCATAATGCCTAAACCAACTGATAAGAAAACCTGTGATGAATCGCTACTTGCTAATATAGATAAATCAGTTAATTCCTTGCTTAATGATGATATTTTCTTGGATTAATTGGTTTCTCTACTTCTTAATAAAATTAGTGATCACCTTGAAAAACAAAATGCTGAGATGCTTAATAAGCTGTCATCCCTTAAATCTACAGTGGATTCGTTATCGTCACGCATGAATGATTTTGAGCAACGATTATCAACTATGAATACCTTGATTGATAAAACGAAAAACCCCGATTCTGATCGGAATAGTGAGGCGATTAATCAAACGTTACTTAAAACAGATGAACTTGAACAATATTCCAGGAGGAATAATTTAAGAATTTTAGGAGTCGCCGAAACACCATCCGAAAATTTAACATCTTTATTGAGAGACAAGTGTCACACAAAATTGGATATTGAAATCTCGTACATCGGATTGGTTCTCGATCTAAAGCAAGATTAGATCAATATTAGTGCAACTCCATTCCGCCTCTCTGCGAGACCTTATGATCAAGAAAAGTTGTAATCTCCGGAATACCTCTATAGTGACCCTTGAGGACTTGACCTCCTGTCGGTTTAAATTACTAGGAGAGGCTAAGACTAAGCTAGGGCCAAAGCAGGCCTGGAGCGTCGGGGGGAGAATATTCGCTAAAGGTGGTTTGGGTAAGATATCTCAGTTGACGTCTGTCGATGATTTAAATAACTTAGTGACGGTAACCTAATTTACTGTTGTTTTCCTCGTTATTAGATTAATGATCGAACACTTTGTTTGTGAAAGTGATATAATTAGTTTGTTTCTTCCTATTTCAATTCAAATTATCTGGTGCATAATCAATTAATAGAATGATAATATTATTATATATCTTGATGAGATTGGGAAATCCTTTGCTTCTACTATGAACAATGATGCAGATTTGAATGGCGACCTTGCTCTTCTTGAGCAATGTTGGCGAAAGATTGACGCGCCGTTTTTATGGCAGCCTCTTACTGTCAAACAAATTTTTGAATACGCCAGGTGCTTGTCAGCCTCAAAATCCTGTATAATTACTGGCATTCCAGATTTCATTTTTAAGGGCTGTATCTCTGCTCTATCATTTCCTCTATTACATCTGTTTAACATGTCTATTGAAATTGGGATATAACCTGATGATTGGAAAAGGGTCGTTATTCAGCCCATTCCTAAAAAGGGAAAGTCTAATGATATTAGAGCTTTTAGACCTATTACTCTGATTTCCTGATGATTGTCGCGCAACGGCTCTCTTTGCATATTGACCCGTATTTGTCCCAAGTTCAACATGGCTTCCGACCCGCGTGTTCTACTCAATCTAACTTGGCCACTTTTGTTCATTTTACCACCCACCAAATTGACCGAAGACTGCAGGTGGACACTTTATATCTCGATTTCTCTAAAGCGTTTGATAGTGTCAATATCAGACTATTAGTTACCAAACTCAGCTTTTTATGTCTCCCGGACAATGTTATCCAATGGTTCACCTCAATGCTTTTGGGCAGGAGTTTCAGACTTAGATCTCAGGACCCTCTATGTTCTGGATTTTCAATTAAAAGTGGGGTTCCGCAAGGGTCCCCGTTGGGCCCCCTTCTTTTTAACATCTTTATTGCTGATCTCCCTTGTGCCCTGGAAGGTCTTCCTGGTAAAGTATTAATCTATGCAGATGATATTGAACTCTTCTATGTGATTGATAGCTGGAATGCCTGCGAAAAACTTCAATACAGTCTTTCAGTCGTGTCGCAATGGGCGACTCGTAATGGTCTTATACTTAATGTACTCAAATCTTTTATTATGTCATTAATCATAAAGCCGCGCCTTTTGTGTATAAATATTATACAAAGGATGGTTTATTATCTCGACGAGTGTGATGAAGGATTTAGGTGTGGTGCTTTCTGATAATTGCTCCTTCTTGAGTCATCTGGAGCCGCTCTACTGTGACATTTCGCGTAGACTTGGAATGCTCAAACGACTTACGGTGTTTTTTAATGATTACCGAGTTTTTATTATTCTATTTAAAGCTTTTGTAATTCCAAAATTACTGTATTGCGTCTGGATTTGGCATGGCAACAATTGGCAAGCCCTAGCCTTTGTACAACGCAAATTTGACAGCTTTGGAAAGTTTACTCAGAAAAGGTGTAAAGGTCATGATTTTATTAATGATAATGATAAGCTTTTTAATATTAAGATCATTCTTAATAAATGTCTTTTTAAGATTCTTCTTAACCTATACCATGAAAAGATTAGGGCACCTTAGATTTTAGACAATCTCAACTCCCTTGAATTTACTAAAACCCGTACTGGATATGTTTTTAAACCATCCCATAAATGGAGGACTAGCATTTCCGAGATTGATCCACTTGAAAAACTTCTAAAAAACTTTACGAATAATTTTAAAGACGCCAACCTTGATGTGTTGAAAGATGAGCAAGTTCAACCTGATTTTTCATGTTTATTTTATTTTATTTTTTTTATTTATTTTCTTTTATCCTTTGTGGTATTAATTATTTCTTATTTATCTTAATGTTTTTTTTGTCATATTATTTTATTATTTTTACATGCAGTTTTTTTCTCTTTTTCTCTCTTCTCTTTACTTTTTTATTTTCTGTGTTTTTTTTCATTAACCCCGTTTTTGGGCTTCGGCCTGTTGGGGGACAACATTGGGCTTTTTCCTACTGGTTCAACTAGTGGGATACTCCCCGTTGTTGGTACATATTAATATTAATATAGTGACCTATATTATGTTTACGCATTGTGTCTATGCTAATTTATAAAGGTAGAGAATTGCTTATAATTTTGTGTACTTATAATATTTTAGTTTAAGCATATTTTGAAATGGTTTTAACTCATTCAACTTAATCCTATTGGTTGTGTTGACTGCGATACCCTAAATTTTAAAATTTAATTTAAAATTTTATATAACCTAATAGGTAATTATTTTAGTAGCTTTAAGTATTGTTGACTGTTAAATTTAATGTTAATTTTTTTACCTTTGCTTTTCCCTGCTCAGAAACAAACGGTTACATCTAGCCGTTATTTTTTAGTAGTTTAGTACTAACGTTACTAATCCCTTTGGTATTGATTGATATTACTTTATAATCCACCTAAATGACATCAAAGGACATAAGTCTTTATCCAATTTTAGTGGCCTCTCTTAACATTGCTTTCTCTAGGTTAGCAACCTCACACAAACACTTTATTACATTTTATAGTAATAGCCGGAGTGTTGCTGCTAATTTGGATGAGATCTTAGTTAATATTAATTTATTTAATTTCCCATCTTCCGTTATTGTTTTGGTGGAAACATGGACCAATGAATTTAGTAATCTTCCATCTATTCCAAATTATAGGTCTCATTCTATAGGCCGATATAATAAGCGTGGAGGGGGTGTGGGGATTTATGCTTTAAATAAATTTAACAATAATATTATTTCATCTTGGACATTGGTAACCCCCGACTAGGAAACGTTAACTTTGCAGTTTGGCGTCAAGAAGATTATAATTGCGGTGTATCGGCTTCCCTCAGGCGATTTTCACTCTTTTTTTTTTATATCTTGAAACTCTTCTTTTACAGGGTCAGTTTTTGGGTAAAGAAGTTTTCCTTGTAGGTGACTTGATGAAATCATCATCAATGTTAAATCATTTTTTAGATATTATTAGATGTTATTAGCGTATCCATCAGCATTTAGTAGTACACTTTTACGGAATTCGACTCCAATCACGTCATTTTCTGCTCTACTTGTTTTTATGTTTCGTTCTTTTTTAATATTGACTGATTGGGAAAGTATTTTATCTTCTCCAACGTCTATGGATAATTGAATGCAGACTTTTTTTGGATCATCTTAGGATTGGGTGGGAGCGATATTTTACATTTGTAAAGCCGAGACGCAGCGACAATACCGGAATCCCTCACCGGAATCTTTGGATTAATGATAAACTTCTGGCTCTTATCAAGCGTAAAAATACATTATATTTGCATTCCCGTAAGTACCCTACGCCATATAATATCAGAAAATTTAAAGCGTTTTCGAATTACCTTAAAAATTGTACGAAGAATGCTAAAATTTACTATTATGAAAAGCTGTTCCAATGCCTCTTAGCTTCTAAGGATAAGTGGAAAACTATAAATAACTTATGTAAGGACTCTTATTCTTTATAATCTCCTTTTGTAGAGTCTCATAAAACAAACACTGCCACACTTACCGATTTTGTTAATGCGCTGTTACCTATTTGCGGCTTGAGAACTACAAGACCTGAATAGATGCGGTAGAAACCTTTTATTGCCTGACGCGTTTCAACTAGACGTTATCATCGGAGGCGGTTAAGCTACAGAGATGTGAGGCTGGCCAGAGAGGCAGGCTTTTTCAAAATTGCGAAACACGTCAGCGAATGGCTCAACGTAAACTACCCTTTTAACAACAAATATGGGATCAAAAATAGTACAGAACTAATGGACCAATTACTCCAAATTAAAATAGATATCCATTCCAGAATGATGTCACTTGACATCTGAAACCTCTACACCAATGTGCCCTTAGAAGAAACCATATCCATCGCCCAACAAAGACTAAAACAAACTGTCATCAACCAAGAAGAATGCAGTGACGCCATCACGATTCTACGAATACTCAAAAAACAAAACTACTTTACTTTTGAAGGTTCATTTTATGAAATACCAGAAGGCATAGCCATGGGATCGCCCATCAGTTCAGTCGCATCCGAAATGTTTCTACAGCAACTCGAAGAACCCATAGTCGACCAACTGATCAACAACTCATCCATATTATACTACAGAAGATACGTCGATGACACTTTCATAATATATGATAGCCAAGTCACCAACGCCGAGGATATCCTCGCAACATTTAACAACGCCCACCCAGCCATACAATATACCGCGGAAACCGAAGAACTAGCACACCTAAATTTCTTAGATATCAAGATACAACGCAGCAACGACAAAATACAATTCGCCATCTACCGCAAACCATTTACCACTGCGAACATCATTTCGTACTCTTCCAATCACCCGAGCCAACACAAATCCGCGGCCATCAGCTATAACTTTAGAAGGGCTCTGACGTACCCAATTTCCAGCACTAATGTTTAAGAAGAGATTGCCACTACATTCAACTTGGCTCGTAAGAATGGATTTCTAGATTATGTGACCACATCGATCCTCAACAGGGTACGGAAGAACATACGGAACCCAAAACCACCTCAACCCGACCAAAAAAGATACGCCGCACCACTTACCTTAATCTTGATATTCATAGGATTGCGAAAATATTCAGAAAAGAAGGTATGAGCATATCATACAGAACTAAATATTCCAACCAGAAGATGCTGAACCCCAAACCGGACACAAGGATGAACAACACCTACAGCCAGGCAGGAGTATACAAATTATCGTGCCCAGATTGCGAGGCGTTTTACATTGGATCCACGACCCGATCGTTCCTAACTCGATTTAAGGAACACAGACAGTCGTGGATCAACAAGGACAATGTATCTGCCTACGCCAAGCACCTAATAACCAATAAAGACCGCATGGTCGACGTGGACCAGTGCATGCAGATACTATGGACTGGAAAAGACAAAGCCAAGATACTACTACGAGAAGAATATTTAATAACTAAACATAAAGAACAGAAACCAACAACTATGCTCAACAACCAAACCATGTTCGAAAGAACAGATACGATCCAGCTGCTTCTAAATTTCACCAAGATGAAATCCACCTCCAACCGGTTATGTACTCCACAAGGTGATTATGTCCAAACTGATCAGGACAAGGCCCAAGTCATTGCAGATTCACTGGAAATGCAGTTTGTTACTCCTACCAACGATAAGCCCGAGAGCCAAATCATGTCTCAGCGTGTGGAAGAAGGTATTGTCAACTTTGATGAAGTCCCGCAGCATTTAACGAAGTACAACATCGAGGCTGGAGAGATCGCCAACATCATAAGTAAACTGAAAAAGAAGAAGGCTCCAGGAAAAGACAAGGCGAGTAATAACGCCCTTATGAATCTCCCAAAGAACTTTATTGACTTTCTAACCAATATCATTAGCGACTGCTGGAAATTTTCTTAATTCCCTATGGCTTGGAAGAAATCTATTGTGTTGAGTATACCCAAGCAGAGGCAAAATCCTGCATTTCCGGCGAGTTACGGACCTATTAGCCTGCTACCCACGATGTCCAAGGTGTTGGAGAGAACGATCCTCGTCAGATTCCAAGATCACTGTCTAGCAAATGACCTTTTTCGGGAAGAGCAGTTTGGCTTTCGTGCTGCCCACTCTTGTCCGATGCAGATTTGGAGGCTCGTTGAAGACCTGAGCACCCCCCCTGAACCTATCCAGGTACTGTGGGGTGGTATTTCTCGATGTCAGTAAAGCTTTTGACCAAGTGTGGCATGAGGGCCTTGTCTGCAAAATGATCAGAGACGGGTTCCCTGCCGATTTGATTTTGATGGTGAAATCCTTTCTTGATGGCAGATCCTATCAAGCCAAAGTTGGAGAAGATCTTTCCACACCCCGTGTTGTAAAGTCCGGTGTCCCTCAGGGTTCTGTCCTCGGGCCTGTGCTATTTAATTACTTTGTACATGATTTCCCGAAACCCGATAATTGTAATCTGTATTTTTATGCGGATGACACTGCCATTATGACATGGGCACACCAGCCGGCTCACGTTATCACTCGGCTGCAGTGCGCCTTGAAGCAGTTCGAAGACTGGTTTAACTGCTTGAAGTTGAACCTTAACGTCGGAAAGTGCAAGGCTTTGTACCTCAATAGGAAGCTCAAGCATCCCCCAGATTCTCTTGTTCTGTTCAATAAGAAACTGGACTGGGTGGATAACTACAAGTATCTGGGAGTTATCATTGACTCAAGACTCTCATGGAACCAGCATATGTCCTATGCTCTGAATAAAGCGAAGAGGACTAAGTACAGTATCATAGCTCTCATGGGTCGCAACAGCGCCCTCAGCATTGACAACAAGCTACTTCTGTACAAATCGATTATCCGGACCATACTCCTCTATGGCATGCCTGCGTGGGCGACTATCTGTAAAACCAGATGGAGTGAACTACAGTCATTCCAGAATGTTACCCTGAGGACCATTGCCCACCTGGACAGAAGGACGGTGAAAAACCAATCCATCCACTTGGATTTAAACATGGCCCATATCGGAAAGTTTATACAGGACCTCCTTTTGATTATGATAGAGAAGATGAAGACTCGCGACAATAAGCTTGTGAAAGGGATACTGAAGAACTCAATGAATATGAACTGGCATACGAAGTATCATAAACCGAGGCACGTTCTTGATATCACTTTTGAAGATATTAGCAACGTCTCTTTCCCAGACTACTGGAAGATGTGATAATCTTATTTCTCCTTGTATTTTTTTATTTCGTTTGTTTTTTGTTTCTGACAATCGTCAATCTTATTTTCTTTTTTGTATAATATGGAAGACCGCTTGGGTTGGTTAGGCTTCTTGGCTACCTCAGTGTATTTCATTTGGAGTTTATTCTGGTTGGATGAGCTTTGTGAAAGCGCTGCTTTCGTCCCATCCTAACAAATGTACACTTCACTGTTCGATTGTTGCCTCACATCTCTGTTGCTTAACCGCCTCCGATGATAACGTCTAGTTGAAACGCGTCAGGCAATAAAAGGTTTCTACCGCATCTCTTTGGACCCTTATTCATTTATTATAAATATCATGAAGATGCTCGACGAACTCCAGGTATGTAAGACCTGAATACAGTATTAATTCTGATGTGCCTACTTCTGCTCTTAGTTTTTTTGTTTTACGTACCACTCCGGAAGAAGTGTATGAAATAATTAAAGATTTGAAACCTAGTTCAACCCTTGGTCCGTTGGGATATCGAAAAATGTAATAAAGGCGGTTGCTGATGTAATCGCTCTTCCACTCACATATATTTTTAATTATTCGGTGGCTATAGGAGCTTATACTTCAGCATTAAAGCTTACACGTATGGTGCTTATTTATAAAAAGGGTGACCAAGGTCTTTATTCCAAATATAGGCCTATTTCTATTTCATCAGCACTGGTTAAAATATTTGAAAAATTATATTATAAACGCTTATCGTCTTATATCAAATAACTTTATTTATAGAAATCAACATGGTTTTATGCCAAATTGGAATACTGATACCGCCCTATTTGAACTTATTGAATATATAACAGCACAAATGCTTAAATATGAGTATGTAATGGCTTTGTTGATTTTGATAAAGCATTTGATACAGTTTCAGTACCATTGTTGCCAAAGAAGCTTAGTTCACAATACCATATCTATGGCTTACCCTTGTCATGGATTGCTATATATGTCAGGGCAAAATTCCGTTCGGTAGAGAGGAGAGCCCGATAGAGTGACGTCATTGCCGGCAGCTATTTCCTCATCGTTTCGAGCTCTGTATAGGAATCGAACACGAAAGGTTGAGCGATCGTTGTCAGAGTCAGCGTCATTTGCGTCAGTGGGAAAAAGAGCAAATGGGGAGAGAGAAAGAGCGTTGACGAAACAGACGTCAGAGGAAAAGTTTTCAAAGGAAGGAAAAAGTGCGGTTGGACAGGAGAAGATAGAGTTTTACGACCGAAGTGAAAAAGAGATAGAAAGGACGGTAAATGGACAGAATGGAAATTTGCTAAGGGAAGAAAAGGCGCGCATAGACTGGGATATTAAGGACTGTTGCCGGAGAGTTTTCGAGACGGCAAGTAATAGCGTCGCCATTACCGGGATGCGTGAGCGATTCACCGGTATGTGTGTTAGACCTCTCTAGTAAAGAAATTAAACGGAAGGAAGGTAATTTCCTCAACGCAGACGGCAGAAGAGGAAACGTTGCTGGTATCCGTTACGTGTTGATATTCCCATGGACACTAAAAGCTTACCTGGCAGAAGACCTCGGCGGGATCGTAGGCTTGCCGAAAGAATAACCAGCTGGCTTCGTTTTTTTGTTAGCGGCTCTGAGATTGTTTGATTGGGAGCGCGCTCGTCCAAGCATTTTGCTCAACTTACCTCCTCTAAGTTATTAAGGCGCTCACTGGATGGACGTTCACATCATGGATATGTCGACCATCATGAAGGCGCAGTAAGTGATTTCTTATTACGTTATTCTAATAAGAAGGGTTATTGCACCAGGAGTTTGCTCTATCATATTGCTTATTGAATTAGGGTCCAAGTATTCTATTTATTCTTAGGAAGACAGTGGGGCACCATTATTATCATCCACATTCATTATAATTCGCAATAATTGCGTATCGGGCAGTTGTTGTCTACAAGGCCCGTTGCTCCGAATGTGGACGTTTAATGTTTTTGCTATTGCGCATTATTAAATGGAAGAAGTGTATTAGTCCTAAAAAGACATTTAGGTGCCATTGCTTAATCCTCATGGACTTATGCCGCAGTTAGGCTCATCTAATAGCAATGTTGATATACGACCCATTGCTGCTAATCCAGACTTTTAATTGCTAATGCTATTGCGCATTAGGGGATGGAACTTTAAACTTCAGCGGAAACCATTCCCGTTCTACGTTATATTGTATTAACGCTTGCTTCGGTTAGACTAGAACTGGGTACTACGTACACCTGTATTATTACATTACAATTGCATAGAAGTTGCTATGCGTTTTATGTATGAAGGACATTTAGATCACTTGTTCATTACTTTAATTATCTAAGTTTAAATTTGGTTTATTAAAGAGTGCGGCCGAGACCTGCTCTTTAGTACTTTAATTCTCACTGTGAATTAAAACTTATTTTTTTCCCTCATTGCTTCTGCTCATGTAGTTTTATACCTTCCATTGTTTCAGGACATGACAATATGGTTTATGATGGTCAGACTTCGGATACAATTATAAGAAAGCTTGCATTATTTATAAATGTCCTCCCCGCATTTATAAAAAATTGTATTGTAATATTGTATGCAGATGATGTTGTAATATTAAATGCTAATAAGAACCCTGTTGAGCTAGAGTTCCTTTTAAACCAAAATGCAGAGGCCTTGCTACTTGAAGTAAGAATAATGGTTTGAAATTTAATATTGATAAAACCAAGCAAATATCTCAATCCATCGAAATGCTTTTTTTACCATCGAAATGAAATACTTGGTTTAATGCTTTTTTTACCATCGAAATAAGGCAAATATCTCAATTCATCCATCAATTTTCATTGATTCTCATCGTGTTGGAGTTATTAAAACTTTTAAGTACTTGGGTATAGAACTGACTCATGACTTATGTTGGGATCCGCAAATTGATTCGCTTTTAACTAAGCTCAACCGTAATATGGGACTTATTTCTAGACATAGTTATCTTCCTTCAGGCATTTTAAAATTATTAAGCACCGAAAGGTGCTTTATACTATCTGTGTGGGGAATCATGTCTGTCTGTCTGTCCGTCCGTAACTCTAACTCCTCCGAGGGTATGAAAGATTTTCAAAATCTGTTTTCTCCAGTCGATGAATATGTTCATTGCAGAACCAACCACAAATATTACCTAAGTCGGTTCATTGGCAGGTGCACAAATGGTACCTCAATTTACCCGCCAAGCAATTTTCAATGGGAAGATATATAACCTGTGACAATAAAGTTCGGTGAATGATGGCATATTGAGAGTGGATTGCTCGCTTACATGAAACAGCAGCTACTATCCTTCAAAGTAATCCCCGTCGATGGTAATGCACTTCTGGGAACGCCTGTACAAGTCCTGGAAACTCCTGGCGTAGTCGTTTTTAGGGATAGCCTTCAGTTGGGTCGTAACATTACGTTAGATGTCTGGCCACTTCGGGGGGCGTCTTTTACGGTGTTCCGGCCTCCTCGGAACCGTTTAAACCACTCATAAACACACTTCAAAGTAATAGCACTTTCTTTGTAAACTGTTGTCATCATTTCATGAGTCTCTTTCGTTCGCTGATCCATTTTGGGTTTCGACCGCGCGTACTACGCCTTCTCTCTTCAATGCCCTGTTTAAACACAATAAACACACTCGCAGCGCTGATTCTCTCAAATTTGTTTAAACATGTCTCGACCTGTCTGGGGCAGGATACGACGATGGTGCACTCTTACGACCGTTAGCAATTTGACGTCATTCACCGAACTTTATTGTCACAGGTTGTATTAAGTAATATATCAAACAAATCGTAATGACGAGATAGAAGCGGTTATTCATTACTATTTTCGTCAGTCGACGAATATGGTACATGGTACGACCTAATCACAAATATCGCCCTATATCTGTCCAGAACTGACCACGACACTCCTCGAGGAATGGAGTTCAATACTTGTGGACAGTATGCCATGTAGGGTGGAGGCCGTGATATCAGCTCGGGGTGGTCCTACACACTACTGATTGAAGCTTTTTGCGGCTTTACGTTAGAGCAACAGGTGTCCCAACTCCTTTGATCATGTAGTGTATATTAAGTAATATATCAAACAAATCCTAAGGACGAGATAGAAGCGGATATAAATTACTATTTTCGCCAATCTATATATATAAAGAAGGATGTTTGTTTGTTTGTTTGTTTGTGGGTTTGTTTGTTTTTTATACAAATCTACAAGTTTATTCCGATCTTGATAAAATTTCGCATACATGACCTTCAAAGCATGAGGAAGGTCACTGTCTAGTAGACAGTGTCTAACTCAGATTTTGAAAAAATAATAATTATTGATAAAAAATGGTAATATAGTTTCGAATCTGCAACCCGAAACATTGAATCATGATAATGTTTTTAAGTGCAACAAACAAACGAATATTTTTTACAGTACACAATCTTTTTTTATTTATAAATGGTCAACTCTTCAGAAACATTTACATTGGTAACGCTGAGTAAGGGCTTATGATAACTAAAGTATGAGATATGAGCACGGATATTGAGTCTGTCAATATATCGAGTAAATCCAGCGTCTTTACACGTACCGGCTCTTGTAGTGGAAGTGGATGGATCATTGTTCAGTTGAAGATCAAATGTGTCGTGCATAAATTCCTCAAAGTTTCCGCCTTCTTCGGTTTTAAGATTTAAATTCAAATCTCCAGCAAGAATTATAGGAATTGTGTCAAATCCATTCTCTCGAACAATTATGAACAAAGAAGCTTTAGGACGTGTAGGCCATGAGATTTAGTTCGAAAAAATTTTCAACATCATGCATCTTTGATCCAGGTGTAATGTAGAAAGTGACAATGAGAATACGCTGTCCATTTATAGCGCTTTCAACTGCACAGATATCGCCGCAATCATCAGATGAGGTAGCCATTCTTTGTACAGATGTTGTGGATTTATCAAATTTGAGCAGTTCATGATCAGTTGATAACAGGACGCAGTCTTCTTTTTCATATATACACACTCCTCCAGCTCGAATGAGATTTCTCTTGAATTGAGATATTAGATGGTATCCAGGTAGATTGATGTGCTCGTCCTTGTCAAGCCACGTCTCAGTAAGGGCCATAATCTGTAGTGAGGACTGAATCTGTAGAAGTATCTTCACTATGAGCTCTGAGGCTCTGCACATTGAAAGTGAGCAATGAGAGCGCGATAGGATGAATGTTAGCGCATCTACAACTTCTCCTTCACCATCAATTGGTTCTACAAGTTTCCTACCAAGGGACTGTATTCTAACTGCGAAATGCCTAACCTTTTCACCACGCTCCTGATGGCATTCTGCAAATCTGCGCTCATTCTGTTCCATAGTTTCCTTAAAAATCTAGCAGTCATTAATCTTTTAAATACCTCATAATTTTCCGCTGCAACTATATCGCGATCTTCTCTCGCAAATATAGAGCTTCACCTCCTAACCTAACTTTTGCCATTTTAAATTTTGTATCTGCTGTCAATTTCCAGCATCGGAGATTTCTTCAAGTCTCCGGAAATATTCATTAACATTACTGCTACCATCAAATATTGGCACCTCTGTGTACAATCCCAACACCTGCATATTATTATGTTGCGCACCAACATGCACCAACACTCTTATTGATACAAGCAACATAAATCAATCATAAATATAAAAATTCTTTCATACAATGTTACTCATCAATAGTCATTGTCTATTATGAGAATAATATTAAACTCTGTTCAATCTTTAGCTCAGTTTATTTATGCACTCATGAATATGCTAATTATACTTAATTTAAATAATTAATTATTCATCCTGTAAACGACTGCGCCAATATGTGGCACCCGTCTTTTTTCATAAAAAATTACAATATAATATAAAACAATCCTGTCGTCGGCTGCGCCAAAATGTGGAAACAAGGCTCAATTGGAAATATATATATTTAATGGATAAATTTACTGCGCCCAATATGCGGCGTCCGTCTGCCAATCGTGACTTATAAACTAAACAATGATCAGGTGCCCAAAGGCAGTGGGGTTCAATGCTCCAACTAGCCCGGCGCTACACACAAATATAAATATCTTACCTGGCCCACAGGCTCGGCTAGAGAGGTAGTGACAGTTAAAGAATAATAGGTTTTTATAACTATCAACTTCCAAATAAAACCCTTTCTTAAGTAGTAAATTTCCCTTTCCCTTATTCTTATATTGCTTTAAATCTCTGGAATTGGATTTACCCGCTATTATGATAAATATCAAGAGACCCAAACACTCTTTTATATATAAAAGGAAATAATTAAAATGGTCATAGAAAATGATGGGATTGTCATCGAGATTTATCCGCTATGGACATCATTATAGCTGCGTCGTCTTGGCATCGGCGTCTTAACTCGGCGGAGGGTAGCTAAACAGGGCATTTCTGGTTGATTCTCGAGCTTTAAAGCACGGCTCTCACTGGTGTCGTTCTCGGCATCGGATCGTCGGTTCGCTCGGCGGTGCTTATCCTACCTCGGCGACGGAGGCAGCTCGATCCGGCTTTCGTACAGTTACTTTCGCTGAGTGTCTTCTTATTTCTCCATCAGAGTGTCTACTTATTTCTCCATCAGAGTGTCTACTTTTCTCCAGTCTGGCACAGTTATTCGTACAGCTGCTACTCTTTCTACTTCAATTATTATACAGTATCCTTCATCTCGGACAATTTCGGCATATGTCTAACCCAAACGGTTCCCTTAATAATTCTCTAGTCAGTTCTAACACATCCCTTTTAGACGGTTCCGAACCAACATCTCTCTCGGACGGTGTCTAGCAACAATCTCTGTTATTTTCTTTCTTTCACAGACAAATGGTCGTTCGTAACTGCGTCAGCGGCATTCAAATCTTGAAAATTATTTATTTTAAACTATTGACGGAGGTGGGAAGGTAACATTCTTCTAATGACGTAAAATATGAATGCTTCAATGGTTCTTGGACTTTGAGTCCGGAGAAGAGGCGAGCGTTGCTGACGGTGTCATCTGTCCTCTCTTCGGCTGGCATGTTTCCTGTACTCGCGTTCTCTTCTCTCATTACATAAAAGAACTCATAAGGATTTTATTATAATACAATTTCATTTGTAAATCTTAAATAATATCTTGTCTTTATCTTTTAATAAACATTCATTAAAATCGTAGTCCCACACTAGTTTGCGGAACGGTCCGAAGTGCGGATATCGCAGCAACTTTTGACTCTACACTTTGGCCTCTGTCTTCTCCCGCGATGTTACTCACAATATTAATAGTTGAAGGTTGAAGTTGATGGACGGCCACTCCGATGGTCATATTTGATATTCGAACGTTGTTCCATAACTGGCATTTTACGTAGCGAAATCGGAATGCGATGCTTACTCAGTTACTCTACACTACCAGTAAGTTACTCTACACTACCAGTTAACAGACTGCCCGTGCATAGCAGCATTCCTTTAAATCACGTCAAAACACGTAATCTGCAAATGGTAAACAAGCCTCACTCGTTCACACACAGACATTACCTCAATTTCACAGCATGTCATGATTCCGGGAACTTTATGAAGGTTACAGTGTGTATATAATCAAATTCTTAATTATCATCTTTTTGTTTAAATATACATTTTCTTAATGTACTTGTTAGATAATTTCAGAATGTAAACAGATATTGAATTTTATTCTTCTTTCTAAATTTGAAATATTTTAGCCTTTTAATATCTTCGGTAATTTTTCCTGTTAATTGTGAAGGTGTTATGTTCTTTAAATGTTACTAAACTTCTCAAAGTCTTTATAATTATTTCCCTCTTTTTAGATTAAACACCAACGGACGTTTTAAATAGCGAATTGATAAATGTGTTTTATTACATGTTTAAAGCAGTTATAAGACCCTAGAGGTAAACTAGGAGAAACGATGAAATTCTCCAGAGCCTACTTTTTGACAGAGATAAAGCTCCTATAAAAGTACAAGGGGTGGGAACGGAGTAAGAAAAACGAAAAGATTCTTTATAAAAAACTATAAAAACAAACTTCAGGCGTTTCATGTAAAAAATTTAGCTTTTTTACAATATCTATTTATTACTTAAGTCTAAATGTTTAATTGCAATTTCTCCAATCCCCCCCCCCCTCCAGCAACGTATAATAGCGTTCATTCCAATGGACTTAGTTTCTTTTGAAAATGAGCTTTTAAACTATGATTAAATTTGTAAAATTAATTAACATTAAAGTGATAATGAACCGTATGTTTATACGCTTTTATGTTATGACAATTTACATTCAAGTTGACAAGTTTAAGTTAACATAAATCTGACATTTTGTGTATTTACTGCCTGATAATTTTATCAGTGCCGTCATTCAAAATCTAATCATTCATTTTAAATCACCTGCTCCTTCTGCGTCCCAGGGCGGCAATTAATCCATCACCTACATTGACAACGGCACGTGAATTAATTAACTTTGCTTGCCCTTAATGCAGTTCGTTGTTAGTGAGTCCTATCCAATCTAATCAACCTCTTAATACTATTCTATTTCTGCCAGGTTTTGCAAATCACAATGAAAGACATTAGTTAATTGTGTCTCAATCGATTTCCCTGAACTGGAATATAGTTGTGATCCCACGGAATTCGCCGCTCAAAGTCTTCGAAATAAAATCTACGCATTATTAGAAACTAAATAAAATACAGACGGTGTAGGTTACATTTTCTGACACAATAAGGCTCCTTTCACACGCTCCGGGTGTTCGCCCGTCACCTGGACAAACAGCAATACATGGGAAAGACATTCTTTCTTCCTAACTATTCAGTGAATGAAAATATTCAACAAAAACAAAAACATCACGACGCAAATGCAAGACAAAGCTCTCCAGGATGTAAGAATGTTCTTTTAACCATTTTCCTCTGCTAGATTAACAATTTAAGTAATTCTGTCTTGTTCATCATTATCTTCAACAAAATAAGCTGGAAATGTGTTAAGCCTTTTTGATTGAAGGAAAGATTTTCAGGCCAAATATAATGCCTTCATTCTTAATTTTGTGACGACATTAGTTACAACTCTGCGCCAAAAAATATGAATGAAATATTAACCAAACGGATAATTTATAAACGCTAACCATACATGAAAGAATGCTCATTCCGTGCGGTTTCTTATCCTCCTCAGACCCGAGGTAAATCTGCATTTTGGAATTAATTTTTTTTGTGATATTCAATTTATTCTGACCATGCTAAATGCAGAAAAAAATTTTTTTGGTTAATCAAAAGCATTGTTGCATAGATACTGCATGTACAGTATACTGTACATTCGTTCTGTACGTGAACAATGTTATGTAGGAAATGAGTGGTAAGTAGGCTATCCCGTTTGGATATTTATGTAAGCATAATCAATCGTTTTTTCACCAATAATCAGCAGGTTAAGAGCAAAACCAAAGGCTACAACAATGGTATTCAAAATTTACCACGCGAAACTCATTTTCATGCAACAATTCATGCAATAATGCGTTTTTTTTCGGACAAAATAAATTTTTCTGTAATAATAAATTTTTTAGTAATAGTAATGTAATGATTACTACCGATTTCTGTTTTACAATGTTTATTTAAAGAATATTTTTATAAATACTTTAAAAGCAGTTACAAATGATTAAAATTGTTATGATTAAAAAAACAATCAAATATGAAAAAGCAAAAGTTAGGAATGAAATTCCGCAAAACAGTTTCTTGTAGCAACTAAGCAAAGAAAAACACCACAAGTTCTGCAACGAATTCTACTATGCATTGAACACCCAGGATTCCTGCATCTTGGAAGCGCTTTTGTAATAACGCCCGTGGGAATCTCTGGCATGTGTTCTGCATTTCGTGTTCGTTGTAACTGTGTTGGCAGAGGGGTGCTTGGTTTTGCTCTCTGGTGAAATGTAATCGTATCAAAGGTGGTTGATGGTTGTGATGATAATGATGGTTCTGGAGTTGCTGTACGTGATCTTGTTTTTCTGAGTCTTGGTCCTACTGCAAGGGATAAGGCTATTTGCAATCGAAATTCAAAGGAATCCAGTAACTCCTTGGAGGGTACATTGTTTGCTCTTTTCTCATCCCGATATTGACACCAAGAGTTCACTACAGCAAAGTCCACCATATGCATGATGAAGCGTATCGTTCATTTCTTAGTTCTGGCTCTGCTAGGATAAAAAGAGAGCATTCGGTCACACAAATCCACTCCACCCATATTGGTGTTATATTCCTTCACTGCCAGTGGTCGTGGAATCGTAATGAACGCACCGTCCTTTCGTGACCATCTTCGACACTCATCTATGGGCTCAGCAGAGTGGACAGTTGACATGACGTGGACAGCCTTGTTATCCATCCATTTGATAAGAGCTTTGGATTCATCACCGTCAACCAATTGTGCATAGTCACCCCGCTCATTTTTCAACATTTCTTTGTCAGATGGTATCAATGTTTTTAATTCTTGAGGCATCCTGTTTGCCTTTGCCATAATTGTCTCTGTAGAATGCAGTTTTCTTTTCAAAAACTCGTCCATCAGTGGTATGCTTGTAAAAAAGCGGTCAAAATACAAAAAATGCCCTGGTTTCAAGTCCTTAACCAGCTTTCAGCAAGGCTTCCAACTCCGAAGTTTTCCGACTCCTTCATGTCACTATAAGTTCCTTTTCCCTGGTAGACATGGAAATCAACAACTTTTCCAGTCGGGGTCGCTAGGACAAAAACTTTGATTCCCACAGGATTTGGCTTGTTTGGGATATACTGCCGAAAGCCAACACTTCCTGAAAAAGGAATCATCTGTTCGTCGATACTCATTTTTTGCGTTTTGGGTAGTTTGTGGCACACACTTCTCACTTTTTCTATTAGGGGTGCTACTTTCCAGAGCTTGTTTGCTTTCTTTTCTTCCTCGGCGATATCTTTATCAATTATCACTTTCAGCCTCGTACGGAGAAAGAAAAAACGCTCCCTTGTCATTACATCTGCAATAGCTGGGATTCTTAACCACTGACTCCAATAGAGTCGCATTCTTGGGAACTTCAGACATGACATCAGAAGGGTTATTCCAAAGAATTGCTTAATTTCTTCTTTATTGGTTTGTTTTTTTGAGGCTTGACCACCCAACTCTTCTGTCATCCTGAAGTTTGTGCAGAATGTTAAATTCTCAAATACTTCATCGTCGAAATATTCGGAAAAATAGTCGATGGGGCTCCATGACTCATGTAACTCTACAAGTTCATCATCAGTTGAGGTGACTGATAGCTGAAAGGTCCTTTTTTTCCCATGTCTTGCGACGGCGTTCAGCTGCAGTCAACTTTCTTTTTTTTCCTCGCTATTTCTGCTAATGTTTCATCGTCTGATGAATCAGAGTCCACGATACTAACAGGAATTTCAGGAAAGACGTGTTGTGCAATATCTTCATCTTCCTGCTCCTCCTCTGCAAAATCTTCATCTCTTTGCAGGTCCACTACTGCAAATAATTCTTCCCATTGCTCCTCTTCCGGATCCTCATCATCTGATATTTCTATATCTGATCCATCAGCCAGATAATTTAAAATATCTTCTGCCGTTTTAAGAACTCCTACAATTGTTCAGTGAAATTAAAAAGTATATTTGTCATTTTCTTAATTTGGTTTCTATCTTTTAAAAAATAAATAAATTATTTGTTTCAAATTATTTTTAGACACTAATTCAACTAATAATCAAATTAATTTTATGTATAATTTTTTAATTTTATT
>JAHWFO010078442.1:2250-30094 GCA_023313115.1 Rhysida immarginata | reverse complement strand
TCCACTGGGCGAGGATCCACTTTAGATGGGTTCTGGCCCATGCTACCCGGCGACGCTTAGCTACAGTGCTCATAAATGGCTTACTCTTTGTAGCGTATAAGTAATAGTTGCATCTTCTGATGTAACGGCGGACTGTGCTTTCGGATATGGGTATATGAAAATATTCTCGAGCCCAAACAGTCATTTCACTTATCGGAGCATGCCTATTTTTCACAATGTAACGTCAAAATACTCGTAGGTCCCTAACATTCAATAATCGCTGCTTGCCTGGTGCAGTCTCTGGTTCTGTTTTCCCGATTTCTCTGAAACGCTTGACGACCCCATTAACAGTAGAGAGTGGAACTGATAATTCATGGGCAATAGCTCGCTGGGATTTGTTATTCTGGAACTGCTGTATAATTTTTTGCCGTATACATGTTTCTACTGGCTTACCACGTCCCATGGCTCAAAACAACACGAATACTGTGCTCTGTCTCGTGGACGGTGCTTTTAAAGCCTGATGCAAAGCATTCTGGGCGTTTCTACAGCCTTCAGGGAAGTTCTATATGCTGGTGACCCCTTGTGTACGAAGTTCTTTGAAACCTGTTGACAACGCAAGTTTACATAAATTTGAATAAATTATTTCACACCGTTAAATCGATTCTAAATCGATGTTGATATTGTTAAATATACTCAGTAAATCTATTTGCATTAGCCTGCAATCCTCTGTATGCACTTTTCACTGTGTTTTTAGCCAAATTACTTGGTGTCCGAAATTTATTGACGCTAGGTTTGTAAAATTATGTCTATTTTTACATAAAAAATCTGAGTTTTCTATGTTAGAACGTCCCATGGTATGCAGATAAAAAATCATTGCATTTCATTAAAAGCTGACAACAGCAGACGTGTAGTAGCATCCGTTAACACAGCAATTATCGCCTTCATGGGCAGAGCAAGTGACCTGTCGGACCTCCAAAAGGGGATGATCATTGGCTATCGGGCCAAGGGGGGCAACATTTCAGAAACGGCCACCTTTGTGAACTGCTCTAGGGCTGCCGTTGTGAAGGTGTACCGCGACTGGACGAATCAGACAGTTTCGAGCAACCAAATAGGTAACTGTGGGGCCCCACAGGCCATCGATCCTAAAGGCGAGCGTCAGTTACGACGCTTGGCCAAGACCAATCGACGTGCTACTGTTGAGCAACTGACACAGCAAATGAACAGTGGGGCCACTAGGCGCGTCCGCACTAAGACAGTGCAACGATCCCTCTTGAGGTTGGGGTTCCAGAGCAGGGTTATGGTAACAGCATCCACGTTGACGCCTGTGCATCGGCGAAAACGCCTCCAATTCGCAATGGACTATCGCCATTGGACCTCGGCCGAGTGGCAAAGGGTTGCTTTCTCTGACGAGTCGCGGTTTCTGGTGAACAAAGTGGACGGACGATGGAGAATTCGCCGGGAAGCATCTGAGAACAAGCATCCCAACACCATCGTTGGCAGACGACAGGCTGGTGGGGGAGGTGTGACTGTTTGGGAGATGTTTTCGTAGTATGGTCTGAGTCCACTGATACTGCTGGAGGGTACACTGAATGCTGTTCGTTACCTGACGATCGTCGCAGACCAGCATGAATCCAAGCTACTCCCATGGCAACCAAACTCCCTGGACCTCAACCCCATTGAACATTTGTGGAACCATCTCGTTCGCCATGTCCGCAAGCTGGACCCTCCACCACGAACGATGATGGAATTACGGGATGCACTGATTGCCGAATGGTCCCAGATACCTGCAACCACCTTCCGAGGACTTATTGACTCTCTGCCACGTCGACTAGCTGCTGTGCTTGCCGCCAAAGGTGGTTATTCCGGATAGTAGCAGGTTGTCATATTAATGTGTCCCGACTTAGTATATATATGTCTCTGTCTAGAAGGTGATGGTTATGCCAACACCACCTCTAATCAAAGCCTGAGCGCGAAAACATCATACATGCTTACATCACCTCAACACCTCCTAGTGAGAAGGCCTGCAGACAAAAGGTGTATACATTGTTACATCATCATCAAGCAGCTATTGTTAATCGTATTTCTACCAATAATAAGCTCTAAATTTGGTCGCTTGATGATGATGTAACAATGAATACATCTTTTGTCCGCAGGCCTTCTCTTTAGGAGGTGTTGGATCACCCACGGTAGGGTATTGTTACTCATATTTCTACGAATATTAAGCCCGAAATTGTCCCTACCGTAGGTGATGTAACAATGTATGATTTTTCCGTGAGCAGGCTTTCTCTCTAGGTTGTATTGGTTAAGCCCTTTCTATTGCATGATTTTGGCTACAGTCCAAAGTTTTTAACAATCCTACAACGCAACAAATTTTTATAGATTTAACAATCAGAAACCTAAGAGATCTTGGAAAAAAGTGGGAGGGGTGTCGTTTTTCTCGCAGCAGATTTTCGCCAAACCCTTCCAATTATTCCACAATGAACATCTGCAGATGAACTCAGTGCTTGCCTCAGAGTATCCACCATTTGGAAATTTGTCCAGACAAAAAAATAATTACTAATATGAGGGTCGAATTCTTGATGACCGCAATCATAAAATTTATAAACAACTACTCAGTTTTGGAGAAAAAAAATTACCCACAATTGCGTCAGGTTTAATTTCTTTCTCACCTGATGTCTGTATACTGTTGTCGTCAGTGCGAGAAATAATTATACATAATGTGTTCCCGAACATAGCCACAAAAATTGAGCACCGACAGTGGCTTTGAGAACGTACGATTCTTGCACCAAAGAATAAGAATGTAAATAAAAAACGACATTATTTTGCAAGAGTTGCCAAGATCTTGCATTACATATAAATCTATTGACACTATTATGGACCAGGAATAAGCTGAAAACTAACCCACAGAATTTTTAAATTCCTTGGAACCCACCTGGAAAGCCACCACATTAAGTTCAATGTGAAAGTAAGGCCAGTAATAATATTGAGAAATTAGGATTCCCCCATATCATTCAATAGTACTAGACTGTCACTAATTTTATGCCCATTATCACCCAGGCAACAATTATCTAGGTTACAATTTCCTGTGCGATTTGTTTTCGCAATGACGATTAACAAAACACATGGGGAATCTCTTTATGATCGGCCTGACAAAAAAAGTATACCCAAAGGCATTCGAGTAACACATTCTATGTCAAGATAATGGTCCTTTATGCATAACTAACATTTATTAATTTTTTGTAAATAACTGTCAATTACAATATTTGAACAATTTGGATTTAATATATTCTGTTATTATATAATCTTTTAATTTTCTTAAAACAATTTTGCTTAAGCTTTGTAACACTGCTCGCCTCCGATGATGACGTTATGTCGAAACGCGTTAGGCAATAAAAACTTTGTTTCCAGTATCACTTTAAATCTTTGTTTTTATTTTCTCATTATAAGTTGTAATTATCCAGAGCCGAGAATAAACGCTAACCACTTCAAGTAGGAGCAGGAATCACGCACGTCTATCGATGGACGCCGCCATTTATGCTATATTTATTTATTTATTTATTTATTTATGAAAAGAAAACTTTTACAATAACCCTGTCCAGAGCCGGTATGGCCTCTAGGCCGACAAGTGCGGTCTCCGGAGGGTAAAAAATAAAAAAAAAAATAGTAGTTTATAAATTATCTGGAATTTTGTAATAATTAATATTAATAGATTATATTATGTAAAATTTATGTTATTATTAGAGTTTGAATAGAGAATTTAATATGTTAGTCGAGTAAGGGCATTAAGGGTTAATTGAGTTTAAGAATGATTTTATGTTTCTTTTAAAGGAAGTTGGGTTTGGGGCTTGCCTTAAATACTCTGGCAAGGTAGCCCACCATTTTGTTCCTGCATGGGAGATGCACTTACTTTGGTAGTGACGCTTGGCGAATGGGCAACGTATAGAGGAGGCAGATCTAGTGGGGTAGGAGTGAAAATCGCGTTGAAACTGTATTATTGGAGGATTAGGAACATATAGATAGCCATTAATTATCTTAAAAATGAATGATAGTAGTTGCTGGATATAAATTTGATATATTGTAAGTATTCGGAAATGTCCAAAGTAATGAGTTACCGAATATAAATTTGGAATTTTTAAAAGTATTCTAAAAAACCTTTTTTGTATGCGGAAGATTCTGGTTAGGTTAGTATTAGAAGTAGAACCCCAAAATTGAACACCATAACATAGTGATGAATGGATAAGCGTATTGTATAGTAACAATAATATTTCTGTAGGGAGATATTGATGTTGTGATATTATACCTAGTCTTTTACTAAGAGTCTTGGATAATTCATTTATATGGTTATTCCAGGAAAGGTCAGGTGATAAATGTAATCCAAGGTATTTAAAAGTAGTAGTAGGAGATAAAAGGACAGAGTTGTAATAAATTAGTAACTTGTGAGGGACAGATTGTTTATTTTTTTGGGCAAAAATCATGTATTTGGTCTTGTTAAGATTTAAAGATAATTGGTTTATTTGGATCCACTTATTTAAAATGGCTAGCGAGTGATTGATAGATTTTTGGATACTTGTAATGGAAGTGTCAGCATAAGAGAGGGTTACATCGTCCGCATAAAGGATAACAAAATGAATAAACTAAATAAAATGAATATTAATGAATATTAGTGATTATTTTTTGAGTATTAATTTATTTCCATAATGTCCATATTGTCGAGTATCAATAAACTAAATAAAATGAATAAAGGTCAAAAATGATACCGTAGAATATACTTTAACTGTCGCACGCGTTTCGATTTACACCACCTTCGGAGACTGATATAGCTACAAAGATTTAGCTATCGACAATCGGACAGTGAAGTGTACATTTTTTCAGATGGGACGAAAGCAGCGCTTTCACAAAGCTCATCGAAAGGTCGTCAAGAAGCATAACCAACCCAAGAGGTCTTCCATGTTATACAAAAAAGAATATAAGATTGACGATTGTCAGAAACAAAATACAAACGAAATAAAAAAAAAATACAAGGAGAAAGAAGATTATCACAACTTCCAGTAGTCCGGTAAAGAGACGTTGCTAATATCTTCAAAAGTGACGTCAAGAACGTGCCTCGGTTTACGATACTTCGTATGCCAGTTCATATTCAACGAGTTCTTCAATATCCCATTCACAAGTTTATTGTCGTGAGTCTTCATCTTCTGTATCATAATTAAAAGGAGGTCCTGTATAAACTTTCCGATATGGGCCATGTTTAAATCCAAGTGGATGGACTGGTTTTTCACCGTCCTTCTGCCAAGCTGGGCAATGGACCTCAGGGTAACATTCTGAAACGACTGTAGTTCACTCCATTTGGATTTATAGATAGTCGCCCACGCAGGCATGCCATAGAAAAGTATGGTTCGGATAATCGACTTGTACAGAAGTAGCTTGTTGTCAATGCTGAGGGCGCTGTTGCGACCCATGAGAGCTATGATACTGTACTTAGCCCTCTTCGCTTTGTTCAGAGCATAGGACATATGCCGGTTCCATGAGAGTCTTGAGTCAATGATAACTCCCAGATACTTGTAGTTGTCCAGCCAGTCCAGTTTCTTATTGAACAGAACAAGAGAATCTGGGGGACGTTTGAGCTTCCTACTGAGGTACAAAGCCTTGCACTTTCCGACGTTAAGGTTCAACTTCCAGCAGTTAAACCACTCTTCGAACTGCTTCAAGGCGCACTGCAGCCGAGTGAAAACGTGAGCCGGCTGGTTTGCCCATGTCATAATGGCAGTATCATCCGCATAAAAATACAGATTACAATTATGGGGTTTCGGTAAATCATGTACAAAGTAATTAAATAGCATAAGCCCGAGGACAGAACCCTGAGGGACACCGGCCTTTACAACACGGGGTGTGGAAAGATTTTCTCCAAATTTGGCTTGATAGGATCTGCCGTCAAGAAAGGATTTCACCATCAAAATCAAATCGGCAGGGAACCCGTCTCTGATCATTTTGTAGACAAGGCCCTCATGCCACACCTGGTCAAAAGCTTTACTGACATCGAGAAAAACCACCCCACAGTACCTGGAGAGGTTCAGGGGGGTGCTCAGGTCTTCAACGAGCCTCCATATCTGCATCGGACAAGAGTGGGCAGCTCGAAAGCCAAACTGCTCTTCCCGAAAAAGGTCATTTGCTAAACAGTGGTCTTGGAATCTGACGAGGATCGTTTTCTCGATGACTTTGGACATCGAGGGTAGCAGGCTAATAAGTCGGTAGCTCGCGGGAATTGCAGGATTTTGCCCCTGCTTGGGGATACTCAACACAATAGATTGCTTCCAAGCCACAGGTAAGTAAGAAAATTCCAGCAGTCGCTAATGATATTGGTGAGATAGTCAATCAAGTTCTTCGGGAGAATCATAAAGGGCGTTATTACTCATCTTGTCTCTTCCTGCAGCCTTCTTATTTTTCAGTTTATTTATGATGGTGGAGATCTCTCCAGCCTCCATGTTGTTCTTCGTTAAGTGTTGCGGGACTTCATCAAAGTTGACAATACCTTCTTCCACACGCTGAAACATGATTTTGCTCTCGGGCTTATCGTTGGTAGGAGTAACAAACTGCATTTTCAGTGAATCTGCAATGACTTGGACCTTGTCCTGTTCAGTTTGAACATAGTCACCTTGTGGTGTACGGAGTGGAGGAAGCGTATCATTCTTCCTCTTCTGTAAAGCTCTGACCATACTCCAAATGGAATTGTCACGAGCCGACAAGCTTTTGAGTTTTTCATTCCATCTAGCGTCGCGAAGCTCTTTTATATCCTCTTGGGCTTGTCGCACTAGCCTGTTGTACTTGGTTTTGAGCCTAGGTTCACCATAACGTTGCCATAGTCTACGGGTCCTGTTTCTTTCAGCAATTAGGCTTTGGATTCCAGGAGTGAGTTGGATTCGATGAGGAGGTTTATTCTCTGATGGATACTTACTAGCTTCTATTGCCCTGTTAATATATCTGGTGATGTCTTCAACACGTTGATTGATGTCCTCTGTACAGTAAGCAACGTCGGGATGGCAGTCATAGTCCTTAAGAATATCTTTGTAGAGCTTCCAGTCTTGATGATGTATCAGTTCCTCTCGGAAATTTATGTCGACATTGTCAAAGTTTAACGTCACAGGCTTGCAGTCAGAAGAAAGGTCATCAATCGTGAAGATATTGTACGGTTTGAAGAAACCCTTTAAGAGCGAGATGTCCAAAACCACACTACTAGGGGAGTGGTCGCATAGTAGGTGTCCTCCACAGGTCCAGCAGCGATGATATCATCTCTACCTATAGACAACCATGCCTTTGTAATTCTGCGTTCTGGAGTTCCAGCTTGGGTGTTTGGTATTTAGGTCACCAGCCAGGACGACTGGAGTGTCACCACTGAAAAGTTCATCAAGCTCGCTAATGTCAAGATAATGTTTAGTGTAATTGTAGAGCGCCACGAACTTCACTTCACCACAGGAGACGTCATTGATAATGATGGAGGCCGATTTCATACCTGCATAAGATTTGGAGACTAATTCTTGGTTTTTTAATTCCCTTCTTAATGACGATCGCAGCGCCCCCAGAAGCACATCTTGCAGCATTTGAAGCCATTCGGTCCTTACGGTACACACAATAGCCAGGTAGCTTGAAGTCTTGGCTTGGTTTGAGGTGCGTTTCACAGAGGAAAGCAACGTCGATTTCTTGCTTTATCAGAAAATTGTGAAACTCGATACGCTTTCGGGGAATGCCCCTAGCGTTCAATATCACGCACCGAAGTTCACCTTTGTTGATTGCAGTATAATGTTGTGCAGCCATACTAAATTTAGTTGGTCGTAAGGAGCCCACTCAACTGTGGGTAAGTTTTGCCTAGATTTGAAAACAGATGAAAGATACGTCCTAATTGCTTATACATACCTGGCAGGTCGTTGATGTTGAGGCCTTTATCTTCTGGCAAAGACACAGCGGCAGCATAGGATATGCCTGCTGTCACTTTAGAACAAGACAT
This sequence comes from Rhysida immarginata, assembly GCA_023313115.1. Lineage (NCBI taxonomy): Eukaryota > Metazoa > Arthropoda > Chilopoda > Scolopendromorpha > Scolopendridae > Rhysida > Rhysida immarginata. Next base: position 22,119 of record JAHWFO010078442.1, on the reverse strand, counting down.
CCTTTGAAACTGGGGGTATTTTGGACATTTCGTGTAGCTTGAAGTGTGCTGTCCGCCACATCTGTTGCACTTTGGGGGTTCTTGTCCTTTGATCTTGGGGCAGTCTCTTGACTGGTGCCACTCAGCACATTTATTACAACGAGGATCTTCCGTGCAGCCCATGGATACGTGTCCGAAGCGCAGGCAGTTGTAACATTGTAGTGGCTTCTTGTTCCCTCGAAAAGCCTCCACTGATACTGCAAGCGGCCCAATACGTGTTATGTTTTTCAATGACTGGTTGTGTTCGCTGTTCGGGAGCAGAACTAAAACCATCGGCATATCAAGGGATCCTTTGGCTTTCCTCAGTCGGATTACCTTTTCCGGGAAGTAGTTAGCTCTTTTTAGGTCTTCTTGGAATTCAAGGAGATCATAGGTTACATCAACATTTCGAATGCAAACTTCAGAACCTTCTCAGCCTTCAGTTGATGATGGTGAATTTTTAGAATATTGTCAGAGTTAATTCCAGAGACTAACCTGTTGTGAGTTTCTTCGTCTTCATATTTAAATTTGACTGTACGAACGGTGATCTTTTCCACTAGTGTCCATATTGTGGAGTATCAATAAACTAAATAAAATGAATAAAGGTCAAAAATGATACGGTAGAATATAGTTTAATTGCCTTAGGCGTTTCGGTTTACACCACCATCGGAGACTGATATAGCTACAAAGATTTAGCTAACAATCGAACAGTGAAGTATACATTTGTTAGGATGGGACGAAAGCAGCGCTTTCACAAAGCTCATCTAACCAGAATGAATTCCAGATGAAATACACTGAGGTAGTCAAGAAGCCTAACCAACCCAAGCGGTCTTCCATATTATACAAAAAAGAAAATAAGACTGACGATTGTCAGAAACAAAATACAAACGAGATAAAAAAAACAAGGAGAAAGAAGATTATGACATCTTCCAGTTGTCCGGGAAAGAGACGTTGCTAATATCTTCAAAATTGACGTCAAGAACGTGCCTCGGTTTACGATACTTCATATGCCAGTTCATAATCAATGAGTTCTTCAGTATCCCATTCACAAGTTTATTGTCGTGAGTCTTCATCTTCTGTATCATAATCAAAAGGAGGTCCTGTATAAAGTTTCCGATATGGGCCATGTTTAAATCCAAGTGGATGGATTGGTTTTTCACTGTCCAGCTGGGCAATGGTCCTCAGCGTAACATTCTGGAATGACTGTAGTTCACTCCATCTCGTTTTACAGATCTTCGCCCACGCAGGCATGCCATAGAGGAGTATGGTCCGGATAATCGATTTGTACAGAAGTAGCTTGTTGTCAATGCTGAGGGCGCTGTTGCGACCCATGAGAGCTATGATACTGTACTTAGCCCTCTTCGCTTTGTTCAGAGCATAGGACATGTGCTGGTTCCATGAGAGTCTTGAGTCAATGATAACTCCCAGATACTTGTAGTTGTCCACCCAGTCCAGTTTCTTATTGAACAGAACAAGAGAATCTGGGGGATGCTTGAGCTTCCTATTGAGGTACAAAGCCTTGCACTTTCCGACGTTAAGGTTCAACTTCCAGCAGTTAAACCAGTCTTCGAACTGCTTCAAGGCGCTCTGCAGCCGAGTGATAACGTGAGCCGGCTGGTGTGCCCATGTCATAATGGCTGTATCATCCGCATAGAAGATTTAGTTGGCCATGGCCAGGGCTTATATACAAAAATTGGGGGAGGTTTTAAGTTGTTGATTGGTGGAAAATAAAAGTTGCTGATTGGTTTATATACAGTGGAATAATAAGAATGATATGCTCTAACTTTGATGGATTGTATGCGGATAATGGCTGACCTAATAGAGAGCTGTTGTGACGTCATCTGCTCTTGGATGTTTTGTCTGCTTCGATGAGGAGGTCAAGAATGTCGTCTCTTTCGAAGGTGGTCTGATTATTAAGTATGGCTGTAGAGTCTTCTCGGTGGTGTTTCCCTATCTCGATCTCTTCTTGGATTATGATCCTGGCTTTGTTGCTGCCTTTCCGCATGATATCCATACGTTCTACTATTGGAAGCATTCGGTGTTTCTGCTTTATGAGGTGTTCAGCATAGGCCGACTTGTTGTCATCCTTTAACCATGACTGCCTATGCTCATTAAATCTTTCTTGAAATGATCGTGTCCTTGAATCTGTATTGTTCGGTTGTTTTCTTTTTTGGGGTTGAGGATGACTCGGTTATTCAGTTTTGTTTTGAAGGCAACTCTTAGGCCTTCTTCTTTTGGCTTCAGGTCCAAAGTAGCTGATTGTAACAAAATCTTTCTTCTTATCGGGCTGGTTAGCTGGTTGTTGTATTGACCTTTTATTGCTGTTGTAGATTGAGTCGGTGACTTTATCCGGGAAGGCGTTGATGCGGGCAGTTTATAGGTGGTGGCTATTTCTCTCTCCTTACCTTCCGTTGTGATCGGGTAGGTGAGGGCTCTTCTGAAGGTATGTGCTATTGCTGCGTTCTTGTGGTCTGTTGGGTGGTTGGAATCAAAGGGTATGATTGTTTCTGTGGTGGACGGCTTCCTGAATATATCAAATTGTAGTTTAGTGGTTCCTGTAGATGTTGACATCTAAGAAGCTGATCTGTTGGTTGGTTTCCTTCTCCAAGGTGTAGGTTATGGATTGGTGAAAATCATTAAAAGTCTTCAGTATGTCATCATAAGTGCTTTTTTGTTCATTGAAAATTATCAGGGTATAATCCACATAGCTTTTGTAGAAGATGATTGTTGAGTCTTCCATTAGTTTGTCGATCTTAGGCTCTTCGAAGTATTGCAGAAAAATTTCTGAGATGATTAGCACTTATTGGTTAGCCCATGGCAATTCCCTCTGGGATGGCAAAGAACTCCTTATTAAAGGTGAAATAGTTATGTCGTTGTAGGAGGCCTCGAAGCATGAGATTATCAGTTCGTTCTTTAGGGTCAATGGTAGTTGGTGCCAGGATCCTATCGATGATTTTGGTCGTTTCAGCTAGGGGGGCGTTTGTATAGAGGTTTACTATATCGAGTGACATCAGTCTCATATGTGTTCTATTTGGAGCTCTTGTAGATGGTTGAGTAGTGCCTTGCTGTTGTTGGTAGTATATTTGTTACTGAGCGGGAAATTGTTCAGCCATGACGCTACTTTTTTAGCGATTAATTTATTCTTTACATGCAAAGAGACGGTGGATACCACTTTTCCACGAAATGAGTTTATTGAAAAGTGGTATCCACCTTCTCTCTGTATACAAGAATTCACAGACAACTCAGATCAGTAAATTATATTTTCTCTATATAATATTTGTTATTATTCTTTACATGTTTTAAAAAAACAAAAATTTTTTAGTGTATTTTAAACAACTAAAACTCGGTTGAAGCACGAGAATATACAGGGTGTAAATGGACGACGTTTCACAAATTTAAGGATATGTAGAGGATGATGTGGTGAACATTTTTTAATAATCAACCCATAGTCTCAAACGAAAAGCAACAGAGCTCATGTTTGATGCTCTGTTTTGCGTCAAGCCATGGATTGGCTGTCTGAATTACTGTGTTGTCACTGCATTGGAATTTCGAGCGTGAAACCTAACGCGCGAACGTATTTCCAATGGAACCGTCCAGCGACCGTTGTATGATTGGTCAGGTGCAGCACTTTTGCTGAAAGGTAGGGTAAAGGCGTGTAAGTTTGCCACTCATGTAAATTGGCCGCATTACGTATTTTTTTTAATTTTAATTTTTAAAGCTTTCGAAAAAGCAATAAAGGAAAAGGAAAAATAATTACAATAAACAACAACAATTTACAAATGTTTAATACCAATTTTTTTTAAAAAGGAAGAGCAAAATAAAAAAAAAAATGGTGACGAAACAGCTCGGTTTCCTCACCGAGGTTATTACAATTAAACATCAGGAAATACGTACAACAATCTGAGTGATAAAGCGTACAAGGTTTCAAAACAATTAATAAACAAACACAAAAGAAGCAAACGAACGAAAAGTTAATGAGAATAGTTTGATTAGAGAACTTTTTTATTAACGTTTTTACAAAAGATGTTCAAAGTGACGACCGTCAACTTCATTGCAGAGCGTGCAACGACGAACCATGCATCCGGACGGTACCATTTGAAAATAGCCTGCGAGCTGACAGTCTGCATAAGGCCTACAAGATGCAATGACAGGGGGAAATCGTAGTAAATGTGCCTAGTTCAATGCTTGACAAACCAGGACATCAAACAAGCTGTGGCTCCGTCGCTTTTCGTTTGGGATTATGGGTTTATTAATAAACAATGTTCACCACATCATCCTCTACATATCCTTAAATTTGTGAAACGTCGTCCATTTACACCCTGTATAGGCGCGCGCAACTTTACTGTCGGAACATGTACACACGGCAACAAGATTGTTTATAGATCGAAAACACGCATCGTCGTAGTCGCACATGCTTGAACACGTTGAAAGTAGCGTCAGTCTCGTTTAGTAATTGTCGAATCTTGTACATTGCTGACAAAAAAAATGCAGCACCTGGAAGGAATACAAGAAATGATTCAAATTGCAAGACAATACGTCCAGAAGAACGTTTTACAGGGTGGGTCCCATGCCCCAATAGACCGCATTAGTAGGTCGTATAACCGCCGCGGTTATACGATGAAGATGCTGGATGTCGTCCTGGGGTAGGTTGTTCCAAGCCCCCCCCCCCCCCCACATGCTGGCGCAATTGTGGAAATGATACGGCTGGTGTGCAGTGACGATGAACGTTACGTCCCATCATGTCCCACACATGCTGAATTAACGACAAATATGGAGATCGTGCTGGCCAGGAAAGTAGTGCCACATGCTTTAATCCTGCAAGCTAACACGGAAAGGGTGTGGACGGGCGTTATCCTGCTGGAAAAACCTATTACCCTCCTGTTGCAAGAAGGGCAGAAGAACAAGTTCCATAGTCTGCTGGACGTATTGAATGCTGTTCAGTGTTCCATCCACAAACACAAGGGTGATCGCGAGTTGAACTGATCGCACCACACAATTACGCCAGCGGTTGGACCTGCGTGACGTAGACGGGTGCACTGTGGAAGATGGTGCTCTGTTGCTCTTCGCTGTCCACGTACACGTCCATCATTGGTGTACAGGCAGAATCTGTTCTCATTGCTAAAGACCGCAGACCTCCATTATGCTCTCCAGTCGGCTTTTTCGCGACACCACTGCAGCTGCGCAGCATGGTGTTCTTGCAGAAGTGGGAGTCTCGCTAGAGGGATCCGTGCCTGGAGTCCTGCAGCTAGCAAACGGTTACCATTGATCCGTCTTGACAAAGTTGGTGCCACTCTGGCCCTTATCTCTGCTATGGATGCCGTACAGTTGCTCAAAGCTTCTCGTACGATCCGACAATCTTGGCGTGGGCGCCCAGAACCACTGCTGACAACATTGAGCCACCACAGAAACATCATGACCGATTAGCGCCGCGACACGCCGATGAGACCATCCAGCCTCTCGAAGTCCCACAATCCGACTCTGTCAAACTCCGTGAGTTGTTGCACAGGAGCACGGCTGCGTATGCGAGGCATTGCAATTGTTGTCACCATAGCTACAGTCAACTGTTCCAGTATAATGCAGATGCCAAACTGACAATTTCATGCAAATTTGGTCGGAGCCATTCTTCTCCAGGAGGGGCATGGGAGCCACCCTGTACAACGTTCCTCTGGAAGTATTGTCTTGCAATTTGAATCATTCATTTAAAATGCTACATGTTTGCAAAATTTCAAATAAATCGACCCATTCCTTCTAAGTGGCGCAGTTAAAACATGATAAAAAAATACAGGATGTAAAGGATCTTTTCTGTATCAAATATATAAAGTAATCGAAAATATATTCTTAAATTGACAATCCCAGCCATATCATTGAAACCATAAGAAATTATAAAACCAAGATGAAATAATTATACTAGTTAAGCAAAAAAAAAAAACCAAACAAACAAACAAAAAAAAACAAAAAAACAAACAAACTGAGAAACCATTAATGGCGATAGTTTTTTTACTTCAAATCAGATATATATCTTTGTAGTTTTTAAACTGTTTGCAGAAGAATTATTTTGAAGTTATCTGTTAATTTCTTTGCAGATTAATTGGAACGTTTGGAAACAGCAAACATTTCAGAGAAGCGTTTCAATGTCCAGAAGGAATCATGAACAGAGGAGAAAATAGTTGTAATTTGTGGTAAACGATGCTAGTTTTGGGGAAATTAACTGAAATTTTGTTATCGAGATTATTCCACGTTTTTATGTAAAGATTGGTTGTTATCATTACTTAGCAAATGTTCTTTCAAAGTTTTATCTTTATTAAAACTACCATTTTTCTGAAAGTAAATATATCAACTTTTTTCAAGTACTTTTAATATATGATTATCGTTAGTAATGATGTTCTTTTTCTTATATTTTGTCAATTGATTTTGTAATTGAACTATTTTTTATTAATTATGTAACATTGTATTTGGGGTATTTATAACCAATACTGAAAAATAAATTTAATAAGCGATTTTGATAATATTATTCATTTACATGCAATTAGAAACTAAACGACGACTAAAGAAAGTAGTATAATACACTTTCTCAGATCTTTAAATGTAAGATGAGCCAGAAAGAGAAAGGAAATTGAAGATTATTAATATAAACAATTGACTTTAAATTTATAAGATGTTCTCCCAGAGAAAGCTCACGCTTTTCCATTTTTGCGGTTTATATGTGATTTATTTTTCACTCATTTATTCCAGTCTATGTGCTTTATGTTATGGTCTTTTTGAATTTTAGCCTTCATTATTATTATTATTTCAGTTTATTCGAGTAAACTTTTGCTTTAGAATGGTCGAATGATTTTGCTCTTCTCCGCCCATCTTTCCATAACAAACTCCCCTCGGAAATTACAGCCGATAGCAACATCCAAGTTAAGGCTGTAGGTTCCAGTCCGTTATCCTTAGTGCTTAGCCAATAAACCCAACTTTTCGACCTTTCCAAATATATAGAATGATTCAAATTAAAATATCCTAATGAAACCATAACAGATAAACGAAATACCCCAATTGAAGACTTGTTCAGCATGGAATTCCGAACAAAACAAACAAAAAATATTCCAAAATCCGATAAACAACCAACAAACCCGGGGTGTCACCAATGAGTATTCGACTGAGTATACGGAATGAGTATTCGACTGTCCGGGTTACCAATAAATTTAGAAAATTTCAAAATAAATTGCATTTTTTAAAATAAAAACTACCGCTTTTTTAAAATTTGTTGTATTATTGAAGACATGCAACGCGGAGCAATAAACAAATACGTCTTCAAAAGAAATACAACCCCTGTCAATAAGTAATGATTCACGTGAAGTTGAGATGATTCTCTCTGACTTATGAGCTTGTTGAATAAAATGTAATGCAGATGAACATTTTCTGCCTTAAATAATGCAAAGAGGGCTTTATTTAACACACTTCCACATAAAAATCATGTTAATTTGATAATTCTAAAATCTGTTGAAAGTATAAATTTTTATTCTATGAAAAAAGTAATGGTTCAGTCCACTGAACAGAGAAAATATAAATCAACCAACAGCATCCTAAACATTCCGCGCTAGAAAGTCCGCGGGCAACCTCAAAAGAAAGATGACAGGCAATTACGGAGAATTGTGAAAACTGCAAGATTAGTAACATCTCATCAACTACATCATGAATGGAAGAAGCATCACGTGAAAGCATATGTGATCGAACAGTACGAGAAATGTGAGGGCAGCCAGGAAACCGGACCTCTCAAAAGTGAGATGTGAGACGTGAGTGGTGTGAAAAGTAAGACGTGAATGGTGCAGAAAATACAAAAAAATAAACTGTTGAGATGTGGAGCCGTATTATTTTCAGTGATGAGTCGAAAATCTGCGTAGGTACTGGGGATGATGTTGGTGGAGGAAGAATACTTTTTGTGTGGAGAACAAAAATTGAGAAGTTTCGTCAAGATTGCATAAAGAACACAAGAAAGTTTCCACATTCGTTAATGATTTGGGGTTGCATGAGTGCACCAGGACCGGTGAAATGAAACAACTTCTTGGCCTCTAAACAGCCTGGATCTAAATCCAATCGAAAAAGTTTGGAGGGAATTACAGAAGCAAATCACGCAGCTGGGCCCAACAAACTAGGAAGAATTGGCTACAGCAATGGAACCATACAGGACAAAAACATTCCATTTATTGAAATATTTACACATCTTTAATCCATGGCGAGGTAGCCCAAATCTCCAAATCTTTAATTATTAAAGACGTATTAATAATAATAATACAAAGAAATAACTCTTAGCTACAATAAGGTAATACAAAAAAAGAAAATTAATACAAAATAAAAAATAAAATCGAATACCTGGATACGTATTTCGATAGCAAAATATACCATAATTCAAAAGCTACTCATATTTTTTGAGGTTGGTTCCTGAGAACAAACACGTCAGAAATAACATACACGGTATGGCAGGTATTTGAGAACAAAACGACGTCCGCAGATAAAAAGAGCAGACACTTAAGATACCACAGAGCCTTAATACAATTTATATTTTTATACAACGGACTACAAAATACATACTGTTATTCAATAAAACCACCGATCGCCGCAGTGTTAGCCTCCACACGCTGTGGGAACCGCTAGCAGGCAACAATGAGGTGGGTCTTTTGGATTTCTGCCATTGCCTCAACAATAGCTGGCCTGAGATCTTCAACGGTGTTGTGTGGATGCTTGTTGGACTCCCTCTCAATGATGCCCCAGATGTAATAGTCCAAAGATCAGGGGCCCACATATTGGCAGGCAGGGATGTGGTCGTGAAAATTCGTGATCATCCATGCTTGGATGCTGTGGGCCTTATGACTTGGCGCAGAGTCCTGTTGAAAAACATACGGCCTACCACGTGTTACAGCAGTAATCCAGAGCTTCACAGCTCTTGCCAACCCACGGCATAACCTGCAACTCCATCCCCAGTGCCCTTATGAACTTCCCAGGATCCTCATCGATTGCAGCTTGGACAGAAAGGATGAATTCTGGCATCCTGATACGGTCCGAGCGCCGACAATGTCGTTTCCTCTGTGAAACGGTTGGCACATCACCTCTGGCAGCGTCCAGTTCTCCCCAACTTTGAACACGAAAGAACGGCAACTTTCAGGAATGCAGTAATCTCGGAGTCGGAGTGGCCTGCAGCCAAGTACGATGACAGCAAGTCGCTTCATTTGCTGGGTTATCTTTAGATCCGACATGTTTATCTGCCTCGTTTCAGAATTGTTAAATAGTATGACGTATTGACCATTACGTCATACTCACGTGTTCTCAAATACCTGCAGCACACAGTATTCGCTAAACCGCACGAAAATCATCATCATCTTCAATACCAGGGCTTGTAAAAATGAAATCGGAATTTGCCTATAAATGCCCTAGCTCGTTGGCGCCATTTTCAAATAACAGCATAGTTTGTAATAGCGTTGAACATGTCGAATTTTGTGCCTGGAAACTATGATTTGCGGACACCATTGATTTTCTGTTACCATTTAAAGAAAACTGCTGTAGAATCGCATTGAATGCTTGTCGAAGCTTACGCTGAGCATGTTTTGATAAATCAGTGCTTTGAGTGGTTTAAAAATTTCAAAAGTGGCGATTTTGACGTGAAAAACGAAGAACGTGAGTAGATAAGGACTTGATCGGGTCCGAATGGAATGTGGAGGGGGTGATTTCTCGAAAGATCAAAGGATGCCGACACTTTTTCTTTTGTTCTGAGCCTGCTCTGGAATGCGCTAGGGTCCCCAGGGACTCTGTCCCTTGCTTCCTGCCCCCGGGCTATTCGACAGGGTGTGTCTCTGCTTTTCTAAGGCATACCTTTTTTGGTCATACTCTGGCCCTCTGGTGTGGATTTTTGAGGGTTTGTCCTTTTGGATGTGGTTCTTGTTTTGGGTGTTGTCACTCTGTTTGGGTTGTTGGCCCACCTGTTTTGGGCGTGGTCCTCTGTTTCGGGTGTGGTCTTTTTTGAGGCGTTGGTCCTTTTTTGGGCGTTAGTTCTTGTTTTGGGCGTAGTCATGTTTTGGGTGTGGTTTTTTTACCTTTGATTTTGATTACTTTTTGATCTGGTTTCCAATTGTGGGTGTGGTCACACAGCTGGCTGATGATTTTCTCTTGATTAATCACGTGATGGCAGCTATGTTCAGGTGGCCTAAGGCTGAAATAAAATTAATTTCATAATCCTCTGATGTACCCCTGGTGCTCAGCACCAGTGTGGCAGATAAGAGGGGTCCTGATGCTCTCAGCAAAATCCACTTAGGTGATTCTGTCTCACAAGTGAACACCTGCTGACGCCCTTAAATACCCACCTAAATGGGTAGGGGCTGGTATACTGGCACCTCAAATTGATTACCTAATTACTAATTAACTATTGTTTCTCGGGTAACCAAATTTTTCCAAGCTCTTTTACAGTTTTTTCTAAATAAAACTACTGCTGTTTCAAGGTGTATTGTTTTGTTTTTAATTTTCAACTAATTGCTACATTGTTTCAATTAACAAATGTGCATCTGAGTAGGGAGTAATGCTGTCTAAAAGGGTGGGTCTGAACACCTCATATACCTGTTTATAAATAAATAAATATAGATGTGTTCTTTACATAACTTAATTTAAATTTTGGTCATGGATGATGCATTTTCTAACCCGCTAATGCTGCTGGTTTTGGTGGTGTGAAAGGTTTAGCTAAACAAACAAATCATTCTGAAAAAGAGACACGTGACAGTTCAGAACATGACAAATCAGAACATGAGAATTCAGAACATGACAATTCAGAACATCACTAATCAGAACACTGATAAATCAGAACTATGCCAAATCAGAACTGTCACAATTCAGAACAATGACATATCAGAACATAGATAAAACAGAACAATGATTAATCAGAACTGTCACAATTAAGAACTATGACTAATCAGAACCTTGTTTAATAACATTATTTAAGGGGAGCTGAAGATAGTGTTGGGTATTATTGAAAAAAAAACAACACGATATTTCTTTAATCGATTTTCATTAAAGCGATATCGATATGAAAATCGATATTTTCCATTCTAATTAGTTTTCAAGTAAAATACATAACAAAGGCGTCAGATTGAATGCAAACATTTCAATTTTAATGAATTAAAACAAACAAGGAAAACAAATTACATTGAATAATAGTTATTTTTATTGCCACAAATTATCGGGAATATTTGCTAAAATTACTCTGCCATGTTTTCTGGTTTAACTCTATTCCTTTTTTCTGTAATTAGATAATGAAAGCTAATGTGGATAATTAAGATGTAAATATCAATAAAAAACTCTTTAGCCACAACAAAGAAATAAAGGAAAAATACAACCGTAATCTGGAGAATCCTTTCGGTAGCGATTGCTACCATCGTTCAGCAGTCCAGGAGTAAACTAATCCAAAAAGACGAGTTAACTGCCTGTTGAGTCAAATCAGGCCGTATTTATAATAGTAAATAACCAATCCTGAAGAAAAAGGAACAACTAAAGTGTTCATTGGACGGTTCTTTTGATGAGCCATCGGATTAGCGAAGGATCGCTAATCGGCCCCATATCTTGATTAAGAATCGATGTTTTCTTAACTCGATGAATAGCAATGCTTTCGAATGGGTCCAAGAGTTGTCTTTTGTTTATTGAGTGTAAAAGTTTAACATTGGTAATGGGAAAATCGTGGCCGGTGTCGATGGAGTGTTTGGCTACAGCTGATTGATTAATTCTTCCGAATTTCCTATGTGCCAAATGTTCCTTGTATCTTGTGCCGATATTCCTAACCGTCTGACCTCGGTAGACTTTATCACATTGGTCACACTTTATTTCATAAATTCCAGCATGAAGTAAATCCTGTATTTTATCCTTTGGGTTGGGTAGTAAGTCCTTAGTCTTGTTCGGGTTGTTGAAGCACAGGGAGAAGTTGAAGGCCTTGAACAAAGAGTTCAGTCCTTTTACCAGTTGCTTGTTGTGGGGGACTGAAATCCTGTTCTCCTTGTTCTTTTGGGTGCTAATGGTGGTGATGTCACTGATGAATTTTTTGTATTTCCTTTTTCGTAGTAAGTCCGTAATCGTGGGTTCATTGTAGCCATTATTGGTCGCAATCTTTTTGATTAGCTTTATTTCTTCATGGAAAAAGATAGAATAGAACCGTGAATAGTTAAGGGGTGTGAGAGCTTATACACTGCATAAACCGGTGCGTCATCATTACCCACGTAATCGCATGCGTGTATATGCGCCATTTGAGCAATTTCAAGTGGACTTGGTTGATCTAACCAGTCTGTCAAAACAGAATGATGGTTATAAATTTCTACTTACCTGCATCGATGTTTTCTCGCGCTATGCGTGGGTCATTCCTCTAAAAACGAAGAAGGGTCTTGAACTTCAGAAAGCCTTTGAAAAAATTTTCACATTCAGCAGTGTTCCTGTTGAAGTGAACAGCGATAAAGGGAAAAAGCTTTTAAACAAGCATGTTCAAGATTATTTTAAAGAACTCGACATTGATTTCTTCACCACAGAATCAGATTTGAAAGCTGTTACGATCGAACGATTCAACCGTACGTTAAAAACGAGAATGTTTAAGTTTTTTACATTCACCAACAAACACAGATACATCGATGTCTTACCTGATCTCGTGTTAAGCTACAACCACCGCAATCACAGAGCCCTGGGTATGGCGACAGCTGATGTCAATGAACGAAATGCCCCAGCTCTATGGTTGAAACAACAGAGTTATTATACAGCAGCACCACAAACAAATCCAAGGTCGCAAATTGGATATTACGTACGTATTTCGAAAGTGAAAAACATATTTGATAAAGGCTATCTTCCAAACTGGACCAAGGAGGTGTTTGAGGTTTCAAAAATCATTTATAGAAAACCTGTTGTGTATAAAATTAAAGATTATGATGGCAGCGAGATCTCAGGTGTATTCTACAATCAAGAGTTACAAAAGGTAAAAAGCCTGAAGTTTTTAACATTGAACAGATTATTCGCTGGCGCATGAGACGCGGTGTTCGCGAAGCTTTTGTGAAATGGCAAGGTTACCCTGACAGCATGAACAGCTGGGTACGAGAGATAGATCTTTAAAATGCTTGACAAGTGGTGATTGACAACAGTTGGGTCCGAGTACAGCCATCATGTATGAAGACACTGATATTTATGTTATGTTACCATCAAACACACCCACTGGTGAACAAATTCATTCCAATACAACAGCTCATTTTATTACAAGATTGCCGAGGACGCTATGTTTCCAGGGGCGATGGGAGGTTGGGTTATCGGAAACACATTTCCCAACAATCTTCAAGAACATTACGGCTGTAAACAACACTTTCGAAATAGGTTTCAAGGATGATCTCATAGATGAACAAATCGATTTCAACATTGTTTCACCAGTAAGAATTCCGACACTCCAGTCTTTCATAATCGATGTTGAATTGGTGATACAAGCCTATTTGAAAGATGTTCTCTTTTATCATAACACTTCTTTAGACCAAAACGTCACTATGAGTTTGCCTCTGAATGTCAGAATTCGCTTTAACACTCCCGAATTCTGTAAGGTATTCAATGTTACGCCAAATATATTCTACGAGGAACGTTTCTCTCTAACTCCGGATTACAACCTGTCGTTTAAGTGGGTGTCCGATTTTTCTGCTACGTTAAGATATCCCAAGTCGGCACCTCTGTACCAAAAAATTGTTGAATTTAAGAGTACCAAATTGCAAAGTAGGGTAGCCGCTATTGATTTTCTAAAAGATAGTTTTAGAACGGCGGGTATCGAGACAAAGATGGTTAATGATTTTGTATTGTTTACAGGGTCCTCAACACGGTTCATTGAATTCCCAGCAGCTGTCAACATTGGATTTATACCTGACTGGTTTCTGAACAAGAAATTGAAAACGCCTATTACTATGCCCTTAAACGACACAGATGATGGATTTATCGGTTGTGTTATTTTTGATCCACCTGTCACTCCAGAACAGTGCATCTTAAAAATTCCCGAAGGGTATTATGATAGTCGTAGGGACGTTGTTGAGGCGCTCGTTAAGTTGATTCCATTGAAAGAACAGCTTTTTACAAAATGAATCTCACACCTAACAAATGTTTTCATTTCAAATGCACAGAAGGCCACTATATTATTTTTAGCGAGGGTTTGTTACACATTGGGTTTACAAGCTGAACTTTCCCACTTGGAACTCGTTATTGGTGAGGGTTCAACCCCAATAGATCTTACACGTGGCATACATGGTTATTATCTGTATACAGACATCATATAGCCGCAGGTTGTGGGTAACACATTCGCTCCGCTTCTACGAATTATCCCCGTTTCACATGCCAGACGAGAAGCGATTTATCTGGTTTTTCATTCACCAGGCTACTTTCCCTTAAGTAAAAATGTCAGAGACACGATTGAAATCGCGGTTCATTCAGACCATGGGGATTTGCTCTCGTTTTTAACAGGCAAAACCGTAGTGAAATTACATTTTCGTAAGAAGCAACTGTAGTGCGAGGTTGATTTCTTTTTTCTCTCCTCCTCAATTACTTCAAGTTGCATATTCCCTATCATCCGAGCCAAGAAGTAATTTCGGGTTCTTGATACATGGTCAAAATCTCAAACAGTCACTGTCATCACGAATGAAAGATGCTGGAGGTAATGCCATGCAGGAAATGGATGCTAGAGTTCAGAGAGGTAGAGGCTGTGTTAAAAGGCGAAATTCAGCATTTCCTACTCATTCACATGTAAAAAGTCCCAGAGGCAACAACATGGAGACCTTTCTAAAGAGTGAATACAGACAAAGAAGTCGAGTGCAGCGTTCAAAAAAGCTGAAAAACAAACAGAAGAAACAGAAGAAGTCAACAAAAAGACGGGCAAAATTACGTTCTAAGCCAATTTTAAACATACGTCCTTTATCATCAGTTTTTGCCTAATACATCAACAGCTTCAATATATTATCACTGTTGATGTCTCAACAGCTCAATCATGGCATCAATGATACACCAGCTGAGCACTGAATGTCTCAACAGCGATCTCGACATTTTTTCTATACTTCACACGAGCGGTCAACAGGAAAAACGACACGTCACGGGGTACCAACCAACAGCCATCATCAGCCAAGACAGGCCTATTGAATTCTACGTACCTGGTTTGGCAGATTTTTACACGGATCTCGATCAAACTACATTAAGCTTAGAAGTCGTTATCAACAAAGGGGATGGACAGAAACCATATTATACTGAACACAGTATAAGGAATAAGTAGTATCACCATAACCTGTCGGAACCTTTGATCTCAGCGTATACACTTCCGGAACAGAGACCTCTAGTAGTTGCTATGCGAAATTAACATTTTCACTGATGTATATATGCGTTCGTTTTCACTAAAAAACGTTTTATATTAAAAATAACTTTGCAAAAACTGTTTAGGTGTATGTATATTAATATGATCTATATAATTATTTATAAAAAAACACCCAAATGTTATTTAGTAATTATTTTAAACCTTAAAAATTTATCTTTAAAAATCAGAATTTCAATAAATATACAAATGAAAAAGTTATATTTCCAGGAAAATTTAAAAAAACAAAACAAAAAAAAACCGAATTAATTTAATCCATTGTGAATAAAAAAAATTAAATGAAAACACGATTTAACAACAGTTTGCTATGTAAAAGTAATCATTTATTGCTTTAATATCGATAATCTGTGTGCATTTGTATTGGAATACAGAGTGCGATTAAAAAACTTTACACAGTAATAAATTCTCATTTTTATATAATATTTTAAGAAAAAATCTAATGGAAAATCTGTGCATAAAAATGGAGAGTTGATGAGTTTCATCTCTTCCAAGATATTTCTTAATAATTTTGGAGCATGTGCATATTTGCAAAAATACGTTACAAATTTTTCTTCACACAGCTTTAAATAAGATAAGACTATGTCTGATGGAATACATAAAGGTAAAAAATTTTCAGAATCATATGATTTAAAATATATATACAATTTATGAGGTGCATCAATTATTTTCTCCCCTAGCATCTGTGCTTGGCACTGCTGGCAATTAAAATGCTTATTGATGATCTTTTAACAACAAAGCCACAGACATAAAAAAATACATCATCTTCTAAATTTAAGTTGTCATTGATATTTCCAAAAATGCAGAAATCCATATTATTTATTTTTACTTCTTCATTTTCTTCAGTAACTGTTGATGGATTTTGCATGTTTTGTAATAAAATGCAGTTGTCCCATTCACAGTTTCCATTTTTAATATAGTGAGCTAAAGAATTAAAGGAAGACTCCCGAAAACTCCTTTCAAACTGAAGAGCAGTAGGATTTGCATTAAACCCTCCCCTTTGCCTGATTAGCCCAAAAAAATTTTCTAAACTGTCTTGGTTCAGTCTTCTTGTAAATATAAAAGTTACATTGTAATTTTTATGAAGACTTTTTTTTAAATGTAAAATACCCTTAATTGTTTGTTTCCATCCTGATAAAAATTTTATGGAGGTAATTTTTTTCTTCGTACTTGGATCAACAACTTCCAATGTCTCTAACCATTTCAAACTATCCATAAGATAACTTTCAATATGTGGGTTATAGCTTTCAATTGCCCTAAAATAACGTTTTCCAGATTTAATCTGTGTACTGTTGCAGCAATCAAAAAGTTTGTCAAGTTACTCAGCTAATTCTGCTGTGCCCATTGCTTCAGGATGCAATACACCTAAAATTCGATGAAAATTAAAAAAAAAAAATTAAACATATTTAAAAATCAATCTGAAAGCTTGCAAATTTCAATAAACCTACCAGTAGATATCAATGTTTCAATGGCTGTAGCAACAGAATGACTAAAAACTTGTGTGGCAAGCTTAACTTTCATTTTTGAAAATGAAGTCAAACAGACATGTTTCTCTGTCAGTTTTGGTGCCATTCTGAACCTACGTTGTTTGTCATGTTGATAAACTTCTTTAATATTCCTCCATGAAGCGAATTTATTTTCCCACTGCAGGTTGTACTTGTACAGATTATTGCGTGTACTTTTAACCAAATGAGGGGGGTCAAATATATAAATCACTTCATTTCCTTCATAAGTGAAGTAGGGTTTCGCAGGTGATACTCCTAGTTTTTTGCTCAGAGATAAAAAGACCGAGCCTTGATCAGTAATAACAGCCACAGGTGTAAGTGTAATGTCCATCAAGTCTTTTAAAGTTTGGAGGAGGAGCTCATAAATAATCTGAACTGTTACGCCAGCATAATTAAATGTATAACATAATGGCTGGGTCCATTTTTTAGTCAATCCTTTAACCATAATGACCAGAGCACTATTGCAAAGTTTTGGGCTAATTTCTTTGCCACTATTTTGAAATCCTACAATTTGATCCCTTGACTTATCATAACTGAGGTTCTTCTTAATGGTTACTTCATCCATCAAGACTACACATATTTTTTCTTGTGGTAAAAAGGTTGATATTTTACTTTTCAGTGCATCCAACAACTGCTGGTTTCTGCCACACTGTTTTGTCCACTTTTTTATGCTTCTATCTAAGGTACTCATTGAAGGAAGTGCAAAGATTTGCTGCAGCATTCGATATCCTTGTGGACTTTTGTTTCTCAATGCAAGAGCAAATGTCTTCATTTCACTATTCCATCTTATTGTTTTAGATTCAGAGGATAACAATTGTGCTCTGAAGAATTCAAACTGCATTGGGACAAGCTGTTTTTGTATAAATGATATCACATTGTCAATACATATTTTTTGTGATTTTTCATTTGTGTGAGTGAGACGCCAAATTTTGCTGCGTAAACGCCTGATTGTTTTCATTAAATTAATGTTATTGTTTCCACCTTCTGTGATGTCATCTGTTAAAAAACACATTGCATTTCATTAAATATATATAATATTATGCCAAGAACAAAAATGACATTTGAAATATTGATTTAGTTCACCTCTTATATCTGAAGCACTGGTTACATCCATAGTATTCTCTCTAACATTGACTGGAATGTTTTGAATATCTGAATAAAAAAAGACATGTTATTAATTGCTTATCTACAATCCAGTTTCAAAAAGTTATCATGTGCTGAAATATATCTTTATCTCATTTTTATGCCATTTTATTACAGTGTTTGTCCCGGGCTGCATGCAGATATAACTTGTGTTAAAGGCGCAAAGTGACCTTAGTAGTCGACGCCAAAAATATCTAATAAACCAACCAACCACCATTTTATTACCAGTCAAATATAAGCAGTAAAAACACATAATATATTTACATCTCTTGTTTGTTGTAGAAAAACATATTAAAACCAAAAAAAAAAAAAAAAAAGGCGTAACATAATACAATTTAGAAGGGAGAGTTGGTTTATACTACCCCTACAGTTTCAAAATAATATGATCATCCCTTGTAGTGTTCAAAAAATACACGATCAGGACCTCAGTTTACTTGTTTAGTCCAAGCTACCGCGTATTTACAGTACATATGCTTCATTTTCAGCTTAGACAACTTACATTATTGCAAATTACTCCACTACGGATTGTGCTTATATGTCAGTGATGGTATAACAGAACATGGGTAGAAAGAAAACATTTTCATATCTGACCCATCACCTTATCATTGTGAATACAAAGAAAACATATTAAAGCCATTTCAGACTAGCCCCTATCTATCTCTGACATATCTCTGATAGTCATGTCACAAAATAGAATTGATTTTGTTTTATTATGTTGTTCTACATTTTGTTGTTGGAAATATCTTATTTGTTTCCACAAAATTTCTACAAAAAGTCATATTTGACTGGATAATAAAAGGGCAAAAACATGAGATAAAGGTGCATTTCAGGATATGATGGTAAATTTTTGAAACTGTTTTTTATATATAAAATTAAATTATCATTAAGTTAAATAATGAAAGTTTAATAAAATATACCTGTTAATATAGGTTGACAATTTTCATTAATAGAATTTTCCCCAATTGAGTTATCTGATGTTATGGTAGCTTTAATGAAAAAAGTTTCATAAAATATTAGTTTATAGTTTTAAATTTAATACCACGATTTATTTTTAATGATTAAAAGTTAATGAAGATGAAGAACTCACAAGATAAGCTATTTTGTATTTTCCTTTTTTTGGGAGGAGGGGGGGCACTTTCTCTTGCACATTGATGCTCTGATAAAACAAAAAAATAAAAATTATTTGACAAACTATTATAATGGCAACGTTTTTTAAAGTGAAAATTATATAGACTAAGCATATTACTTGAAGAAAACTTATTTCTTGCTTTCAATGATGTCTTAGTGCTCCTCGTCAATTTCAGTGTCTTCACTGGGTTGGGGACAGAAAAGAGAGTTGGCACTGCATTCCAAACAAGCGAGTTTTTCTTTGAATTCATAAACATTTGTTCCTCAAAGTGATCAGAACAGAGATACATATTTTTATTCAAATACTCGCTGTTATGCTTCACAATATCATCTCTGCGAGAATTATTCACCCACTGCTTGCATCTGATTTAATATAAATAATTTTTAGGCTTTTTCTAAAGTAAAACGACCCCTAAGCACTTAAAACATTATAAATTAAATCACTCACTATACACGTTAATATTTAATAATTAAATATATATAATATAAAATATATAATAAAATATTTGAATAATTAAAAATAAAACAAAACCCGTAAATTTCTTATCCGGGGATCCTATTCATACCTATTTGAATCCTTAGGAAATCAAACCTGGAGATAAACCTGGAGCTCCTTTTCTGCTGTTATTACAGTTAATAGCTGCACAAAAATGACTCCCAGTTGTACGCATTTTAATGATATTAAGATGTTAAGATGTCAAACGA